>JAPYXD010000461.1:0-63966 GCA_030998225.1 Diplolepis rosae
GTGAAGAAAAACCTCGAAAAACTGGATTTGGACTATAAAATAGTCCGCCGAAGATTTTCGTTGATATACGTTCGATGCGATTGCCGAGAGTCTATCACTAGATAATCGTTTACGAGTTACCCTCAACTAGTGAAACAGGTATACCGACCGTTCACGATCAACGAATTGGACCTTTTAAATGGCCCGCCGAAGATGAATTTAATTTTGATCTTTCAAAATAAAAGAATTGCTTCTGTCTAGATGAAGACTTTTGTGTTTCACGTCCGAGCGACACGATTCCAAATAAATAATTTCGTTAGAAAGAGTTTTACTGAGTTCAATCAGCTAACGAGGATCTAGGAATTGTCGATCTAGAACGCAGACGGGCAAAAGTAGAGAAGAAGTATATTCCCTACTGTCCGAAGTAGTTCCGGATAGTACCGGGTTGCTCGAGTAGCTTTGCAATTTCGGCTTGGCGTTAATCTGTTTAACTGTTTCATCGCGAGGTGAACATGGTAGGGTTTTTCGATGATTAAGGATTCTATGATTGGACAAGGAAATAATGGTAGGGAGGTTTTAGGAATTTAGATGGACTTTGTACCATGCTGATTCAGTTATTGCAAAATTTGCTGATTTTGGAGTTGTGTCGAATATTTCTCCCCTATTTCTACACTTATCGTGAGAAAGGAAATGCGCTCATCGAATTTTAGTATTTGATGCATTGTCATTAAATTGTAGAAACGGTTTTAGTTTCTAATATATTTCGTGCTAAATTGAAATATATATATTTAATTAGTCTAGGTTTATAATCATTATATGAATTATAAAGCCTTACATAATTATTTTAAATATTCAGATGAGTCGCTTTAGGTTTTGATTACAAAAAGCACGTGGCGCTTTGTTGTGGGAGATCAGCTGGCTAAAGCATTCTACGCCAGGATAGGCGCATGAGAAGGAAGTGTGAAAATGGGATGTATGCTAGCCTCGCGATGCACAGCAGAGCACATCAAGAAGTTTCCAAAAGAGACGGGTATATGGGGCATGTGCATGGGCGGAGCGAAGAAGGGAATTGACAAACAGCAGAATGCTATAGTGAGATACAGTGCATGAGTGTACACGAGCTGGGTATCTCTCCCTCTTCCTCTCTCTTATGCTCTCTCTTCTTCCCTCGCGCTCTCTTCTTTTGCTTCCACTTTCCAGTGAAAATATTTATAATTATTTCCTGGACTTGCATTATTTCAGGTTATTAAAATTGCGATTATGTGACAGGCCACTCGCATGAAGCTATAGCTATAATTATTGGCGACAATACCAATGGTTTCTAAAATGAATTAATATCATATAACAGCAATATTAATACTAATAAAATAATACCTTAGAAGTTTCCTGAATTTACAATCTATGCGATTATGTGACAGGCCACTCGCATTAAAATAAAATCCCTAGTTATAATTATCCGCATTTACCTGTAACATAAACTCATATTTATATGCAGGTGCACAAGCCTGCACGTACATCAGTTTATATATATATATATTAATTCACATCAATATGCTGTACAATATAAAGCGATATATGCTTAATATACAATACTAATAATATGATCATAATGATATTAACCATTAATAATGATATATATATATATAAATACAAAACATCAATCGTATTAATCATATTAATCACAAGATCAATATTAATATAACAATGTATTAGGAATTTCCTTCCCGAATCAGCCCATCTGCTAAAAGTTCCTTGACCACGAGCAACGATAAGCTGCGTCAGCGACCTTGTCAAGGTGCTCGGGATTTTCGGGCGCTTCGAGTGGCATGCGAATTTGTGTAGAAATTATATTATAATTTTAGGAAAAATTTGGCCACCCCGGCTTACCCGCTCGTAACAGTATGTCTTATCATTAGAGCTACTATAAAAAAAGTTAAAATTGAATGTATCGAAGGCGGAGAGCCCTCGTACAGAGCAAAAACTGTGAGGGACTGAACCAAAATTGACTTAGACGCTAAATTTACATGTGAAACGAAAAAAGTGTACCACCTATGGACATCACATATGTATGTATTATCATTAGAGGTACTATAAAAAAAAATAAAACTGAATTAATCTAGGGCGGAAGGCCCTCGTACAGAGTAACAACTGTGTGAGACTGAACGAAATTTAACTTAGTCTGTTAATTTTCATGTCAAACGAAAAAAGTTAACCACCTATGGACATTACATATATATGTAATATCATTGAAGGTAATCCAAAAACAAGTAAAATTCAATTTATCTAGGGCGGACGGCCCTCGTTGCAGAGCAAAAACAGCATAGGGACCGAGACGAAAAGTGACAGACGGTTAATTTTCATGTAAAGCGAAAAAAGTGTACCACCTATGGACATCACATATGTATGTATTATCATTAGAGGTACTATAAAAAAATTTGAAACTAAATTAATCTAGGGCGGAAGGCCCTCGTACAGAGCAAAAACTGTGAGAGACTGAACCAAAATTGACTTAGACGGTTAATTTACATGTTAAACGAAAAAAGTAGACCACCTATGGACATCACATATGCATGTATTATCATTATAGGTACTATAAAAAAACTCAATATTAAATATAATCTTGGAGCGGAAGGCCCTCGTACAGATTCGTTAACTGAGAGAGACTGAACGAAATTTAACTTAGTCTGTTAATTTACATATAAAACGAATAAAGTTAACCACCTATGGACATCACATATGTATGTATTATCATTAGAGGTAATCCAAAAACAAGTAAAATTCAATTTATCTAGGGCGGACTGGCCCTCGTGGAGAGCAAAAACAGCAAGGGACCGAACGAAAATTGACCCAGACGGTTAATTTTCCTGTAAAACGAAAAAGATTTTACCACCTATGGACATCACATATGTATGTATTATCATCGAGAGGTACTATAAATAAATTTAAAACTAGAGAAATTAATCTAGGGCGGAAGGCCCTCGTACAGAGCAAAAACTGTGAGGGACTGAACCAAGAACTGACTTAGACGGTTAATTTACATGAGAAACGAAAAAAGTGTACCACCTATGGACATCACATATGTATGTATTATCATCAGTGGTACTATAACAAAAATTAAAATTGAATTTGTCGAGGGCGGAGAGCCCTCGTACAGAGCAAAAAGTGTGAGAGACTGATCGAAAATTGACTTAGATGGTTAATTTTCATGTAAAACGAAAAAAGTAGACCACCTGTGATCTTCACATATGTATGTATTATCATTAGACGTACTATAAAAAAAACTCAAAACTAAATACATTTAGGGCGGAGAGCCCCCGTACAGAGCAAAAAGTGTGAGAGACTGATCGAAAATTGACTTAGATGGTTAATTTTCATGTCAAACGAAAAAAGTTAACCACCTATGGACATTACATATATATGTAATATCATTGAAGGTAATCCAAAAACAAGTAAAATTCAATTTATCTAGGGCGGACGGCCCTCGTACAGAGCAAAAACAGCAAGAGACCGAACGAAAATTGACTTAGACAGTTAATTTTCATGTAAAACGAAAAAAGTGTACCACCTATGGACATCACATATGTATGTATTATCATTTAAGGTAATATAAAAAAAATTAAAATTGAATTTATCTAGGGCGGACGGCCCTCATACAGAGAAAAAACTGCAAGGGATCGAACTGAAATTGACTTAGACCGTTAATTTACATATAAAACGAAAAAAGTGTACCACCTATGGACATCACATATGTATGTATTAGCATTAAAGGTACCATAAAAAAAACTAAAAGTAAATTTATCTACTGCGCACGGCCCTCGTACAGAGCAAAAACAGCAAGAGACCGAACGAAAATTGACTTAAACATTTAATTTTCATTTAAATCGAAAAAAGTGTACAACCTATGGACATCACATATGTATGTATTATTATTAGAGGTACTATAAAAAAAGTAAAATTAAATTTATCTAAGGCAGAGGGCCCCCGTACAGAGCAAAAACTGTGAGAGACGGAACGAAAATTGACTTAGACGGTTAATTTACATATAAAACGAAAAAATTGTACCACCTATGGACATGACGCCTATGGCATGTATTATCATTTAAAGGTACGTTGATAAAAACTAAAACTAAATTTATCTACTGCTTGCACGGTCCTCGTGCAGAGCAAAAAACTGTGAGGGACTGAACCAAAATTGACTTAGACGGTTAATTTACATATAAAACAGTAACACTAGTTGTACCACCTATGGACATCACATATGTCTGTATTATCATCAAAGGATCTCACAAAAAAAAATACAAACTAAATTTATCTATGGCGCACGGCCCTCGTACAGAGCAAAAACTGTGAGGGACTGAACCAAAATTGACTCAGACCGTTAGTTAATTTACATATAAAAAGAAAAAATTGTACCACCCATGGACATCACATATGTACGTATTATCATTGAGAGGTACTATAAAAAAAATTAAAATTAAATTGCTGTAGGGCGGAGGGCCCTCGTACAGAGCAAAAACTGCGAGAGACTGAACGAAAATTTGCCTAGAACGGTTAATTTTTTCATGTAAAACGAATAAAGTGTACCTCCTATGGACATCACATATGTATGTATTATCATTAGAGGTACTATAAAAAAAATTAAAATTAAATTTTTCTAGGGGCAGAGGGCCCCCCTGTACAGAGCAAAAAACTGTGAGAGACGGAACGAAAATTGACTTAGACGGTTAATTTACGTATAAAACGAAAAAAAATTGTACCACCTATGGACATGACATATGTATGTATAATCATTAAAGGTACCATAAAAAAACTAAAACTAAATTTATCTATGGCGCACGGCCCTCGTACAGAGCAAAAACTGTGAGGGACTGAACAAAAATCGACTTAGACGGTTAATTTACATATAAAACGACATAATTGTACCACCTATGGACATCACATATGTCTGTATTATCATTAAAGGAATTGCCACAAAAAAAACTAAAACTAAATTTATCTATGGCGCACGGCCCTCGTACAGAGCAAAAACTCTGAGGGACTGAACCAAAATTGACACAGCCGGTTAATTTACGTATAAAAAGAAAAAAGTGTACCACCCATGGACATCACATACGTATGAATTATCATTGAAGGTACTATAAAAAAAATTAAAATTAAATTTATGTAGGGCGGAGGGCCCTCGTACAGAGCAAAAACTGAGAGAGACTGAACGAAAATTTACTTAGACGGTTAATTTTCATGTAAAACGAATAAAGTGTACCTCCTATGGACATCACATATGTATGTATTATCATTGAGAGGTACTATAAAAAAATTAAAATTAAATTTATCTATGGCGGACGGCCCTCGTACAGAGCAAAAACTGTGAGGGACGAACCAAAATTGACTTAGCCGGTTAATTTACATATAAAAGAAAAAATTGTACCACCCATGGACATCACATATGTACGTATTATCATTAAAGGTTTGCCATCAAAAACTAAAACTAAATTTATCTGTAGCACTGCCGTACAGAAGTAAAAACTGTGAGGGACTGAACCAAAATTGACTTAGACGGTTAATTTACATATAAACCGAAAAAATTGTACCACCTATGGACATCACATATGTATGTATTATCATTAGAGGTACTATAAAAAAATTAAAATTAAATTTTTCTAGGGCAGAGGGCCGCCGTACAGGGCAAAAACTGTGAGAGACGGAACGAAAATTGACTTAGACGGTTAATTTACGTATAAAACAGAAAAATTGTACCACCTATGGACATGACATATGTATGTATTATCATTAAAGGTACCATAAAAAACTAAAACTAAATTTATCTATGGCGCACTGGCCCTCGTACAGAGCAAAAACTGTGAGGGACTGAACCAAATTGACTTAGACAGTTGAATTTACACCTATAAAGCGAAAAAAATTGTACCACCTATGGACATGACATATGTATGTATTATCATTAAAGGTACCATAAAAAAAAACTAAAACTAAATTTATCTATGGCGCACGGCCCTCGTACAGAGCAAAAACAGCAAGAGACCGAACGAACATTGACTTAAACATTTAATTTTCATTTAAGACGAAAAAGTGTACAACCTATGGACATCACATCTGTATGTATTTTCACTAGAGGTACTATAAAAAAAAGTAAAATTAAATTTATCTAGGGCAGAGGGGCCCTCGTACAGAGCAAAAACAGTGAGAGACGGAACGAAAATTGACTTAGACGGTTAATTTACATATAAAACGAAAAAATTGTACCACCTATGGACATGACATATGTATGTATTATCATTAAAGGTACCATAAAAAAAACTAAAAGTAAATTTATCTACTGCGCACGGCCCTCGTACAGAGCACAAACTGTGAGGGACTGAACCAAAATTGACTTAGACGGTTAATTTACATATAAAACGACATAATTGTACCACCTATGGACATCACGTATGTCTGTATTATCATTAAAGGTACTACAAAAAAAACTAAAACTAAATTTATCTATGGCGCACGGCCCTCCTACAGAGCAAAATCTGTGAGGGACTGAAGAAAAATTGACTTAGCCCGTTAATTTACATATAAAGAGAAAAAATTGTACCACCCTTGGACATCACATATGTACGTATTATCATTAAAGGTACTACAAAAAAAACTAAAACTAAATTTATCTATGGCGCACGGCCCTCCTACAGAGCAAAAACTGTGAGTGACTGAACCAAAATTGACTTAGACGGTTAATTTACATGTGAAACGAAAAAAGTGTACCACCTATGGTCTTCACATATGTATGTATTATCATTAGAGGTACTATAAAAAAATTAAAATTAAATTTTTCTAGGGCAGAGGGCCGCCGTACAGGGCAAAAACTGTGAGAGACGGAACGAAAATTGACTTAGACGGTTAATTTACATATAAAACGAAAAAATTGTACCACCTATGGACATGACATATGTATGTATTATCATTAAAGATACTATAAAAGAAACTAAAACTAAGTTTATCTAGGGCGGACGGCCCTCGTACAGAGCAAAAACTGTGAGGGACTGAACCAAAATTGACTTAGACGGTTAATTTACATATGAAACGAAAAAAGTGTACCACCTATGGTCTTCACATATGTATGTATTATCATTAAAGGTGCCATAAAAAAAAACTAAAACTAAATTTATCTATGGCGCACGGCCCTCGTACAGAGCAAAAACAGCAAGAGACCGAACGAACATTGACTTAAACATTTAATTTTCATTTAAGACGAAAAAAAGTGTCACAACCTATGGACATCACATATGTATGTATTATCATTAGAAGTACTATAAAAAAAAGTAAAATTAAATTTATCTAGGGCAGAGGGCCCCAGTACAGAGCAAAAACTGTGAAAGACGGAACGAAAATTGACTTAGACGGTTAATTTACATATAAAACGAAAAAATTGTACCACCTATGGACATGACATATGTATGTATTATCATTAAAGGTACGATAAAAAAACTAAAACTAAATTTATCTACTGCGCACGGTCCTCGTACAGAGCAAAAACTGTGAGGGACTGAACCAAAATTGACTTAGACGGTTAATTTACATATAAAACGACATAATTGTACCACCTATGGACATCACGTATGTCTGTATTATCATCAAAGGAACTACAAAAAAAAATAAAACTAAATTTATCTATGGCGCACGGCCCTCCTACAGAGCAAAAACTGTGAGGGACTGAACCAAAATTGACTTAGACCGTTAATTTACATATAAAGAGAAAAAATTGTACCACCCTTGGACATCACATATGTACGTATTATCATTGAAGATACTATAAAAAAATTAAAATTAAATTTATGGAGGGCGGCGGGCCCACGTACAGAGCAAAAACTGCGAGAGACTGAACGAAAATTATAGACGGTTAATTTTCATGTAAAACGAATAAAGTGTACCTCCTATGGACATCACATATGTATGTATTATCATTAGAGGTACTATAAAAAAAAAATTAAAATTAAATTTTTCTAGGGCAGAGGGCCCCCACTGTACAGAGCAAAAACTGTGAGAGACGGAACAGAAAATTGACTTAGACGGTTAGTTTACGTATAAAACGAAAAAATTGTACCACCTATGGACATGACTAATGTATGTATAATCATTAAAGGTACCATAAAAAAACTAAAACTAAATTTATCTATGGCGCACGGCCCTCGTACAGAGCAAAAACTGTGAGGGACTGAACCAAAATTGACTTAGACGGTTAATTTACATATAAAACGACACAATTGTACACACCTATGGACATCACATATGTCTGTATTATCATTAAAGGTTACTACAAAAAAAACTAAAACTGAATTTATCTATGGCGCACGGCCCTCGTACAGAGCAAAAACTCTGAGGGACAATTCGAACCAAAATTGACTTTAGCCGGTTAATTTACATATAAAAAGAAAAAATTGTACCACCCATGGACATCACATATGTACGTATTATCATTGAAGGTACTATAAAAAAATTAAAATTAAATGTTATGTAGGGCGGAGGGCCCTCGTACAGAACAAAAACTGCGAGAGACTGAACGAAAATTTACTTAGACGGTTAATTTTCATGTAAAACGAATAAAGTGTACCTCCTATGGACATCACATATGTATGTATTATCATTAGAGGTACTATTAAAAAAATTAAAATTAAATTTAAAAATGGCGGACGGCCCTCGTTCGGAGCAAAAACTGTGAGGGACTGAACCAAAATTGACTTAGCCGGTTAATTTACATATAAAAGAGAAAAATTGTACCACCCATGGACATCACATATGTACGTATTATCATTAAAGGTTACCATAAAAAAACTAAAACTAAATTTATCTATGGCGCACGGCCCTCGTACAAGAGCAAAAACTGTGAGGACTGAACCAAAATTGACTTAGACGGTTAATTTACATATAAACCGAAATAATTGTACCACCTATGGACATCACATATGTATGTATCATCATTAGATGTACAATAAAAAAAATTAAAATTAAATTTTTCTAGGGCAGAGGGCCGCCGTACAGGGCAAAAACTGTGAGAGACGGAACGAAAATTGACTTAGACGGTTAATTTACGTATAAAACGAAAAAATTGTACCACCTATGGACATGACATATGTATGTATTATCATTAAAGGTACCATAAAAAAACTAAAACTATATTTATCTATGGCGCACGGCCCTCGTACAGAGCAAAAACTGTGAGGGACTGAACCAAAATTGACTTAGACGGTTAATTTACATATAAAGCGAAAAAAATTGTACCACCTATGGACATGACATATGTATGTATTATCATTAAAGGTACCATAAAAAAAACTAAAAGTAAATTTATCTACTGCGCACGGCCCTCGTACAGAGCAAAAACAGCAAGAGACCGAACGAAAATTGACTTAAACATTTAATTTTCATTTAAATCGAAAAAAGTGTACAACCTATGGACATCACATATGTATGTATTATTATTAGAGGTACTATAAAAAAAGTAAAATTAAATTTATCTAAGGCAGAGGGCCCCCGTACAGAGCAAAAACTGTGAGAGACGGAACGAAAATTGACTTAGACGGTTAATTTACATATAAAACGAAAAAATTGTACCACCTATGGACATGACATATGTATGTATTATCATTAAAGATACCATAAAAAAAACTAAAACTAAATTTATCTACTGCGCACGGTCCTCGTACAGAGCAAAAACTGTGAGGGACTGAACCAAAATTGACTTAGACGGTTAATTTACATATAAAACGACATAATTGTACCACCTATGGACATCACGTATGTCTGTATTATCATTAAAGGTACTACAAAAAAAACTAAAACTAAATTTATCTATGGCGCACGGCCCTCCTACAGAGCAAAAACTGTGAGGGACTGAACCAAAATTGACTTAGACCGTTAATTTACATATAAAAAGAAAAATTGTACCACCCATGGACATCACATATGTACGTATTATCATTGAAGGTACTATAAAAAAAAATTAAAATTAAATTTATGTAGGGCGGAGGGTCCTCGTACAGAGCAAAAACTGCGAGAGACTGAACGAAAATTTACTTAGACGGTTAATTTTCATGTAAAACGAATAAAGTGTACCTCCTATGGACATCACATATGTGTGTATTATCATTAGAGGTACTATAGAAAAAATTAAAATTTTATTTATGTAGGGCATAGGGCCCTCGTACAGAGCAAAAACTGTAGAGGGACTGAACCAAAATTGACTTAGCCGGTTAATTTACATATAAAAAGAAAAAATTGTACCACCCATGGACATCACATATGTACGTATTATCATTAAAGGTACCATAAAAAAACTAAAACTAAATTTATCTATGGCGCACGGCCCTCCTACAGAGCAAAAACTGTGAGTGACTGAACCAAAATTGACTTAGACGGTTAATTTACATATAAACCGAAAAAAGTGTACCACCTATGGTCATCACATATGTATGTATTATCATTAGAGGTACTAGAAAAAAAATTAAAATTAAATTTTTCTAGGCAGAGGGCCGCCGTACAGAGGCAAAAACTGTGAGAGACGGAACGAAAATTGACTTAGACGGTTAATTTACGTATAAAACGAAAAAAATTGTACCACCTATGGACATGACATATGTATGTATTATCATTAAAGGTACCATAAAAAAACTAAAACTAAATTTATCTATGGCTCACGGCCCTCGTACAGAGTAAAAACTGTGAGGGACTGAACCAAAATTGACTTAGACGGTTAATTTACATATAAAGCGAAAAAATTGTACCACCTATGGACATGACAAATGTATGTATTATCATTAAAGGTACCATAAAAAAAAACTAAAACTAAATTTATCTATGGCGCACGGCCCTCGTACAGAGCAAAAATCTGTGAGGGACTGAACCAAAATTGACTCAGACCGTTAATTTACCTATATAAAGAAAAAATTGTACCACCCTTGGACATCACATATGTACGTATCTATCATTGAAGGTACTATAGAAAAAATTAAAATTAAATTTATGTAGGGCGGAGGCCCTCGTACAGAGCAAAAACTGCGAGAGACTGAACGAAAATTTACTTAGACGGTTAATTTTCATGTAAAACGAATAAAGTGTACCTCCTATGGACATCACATATGTGTGTATTATCATTAGAGGTACTATAGAAAAAATTAAAATTTTATTTATGTAGGGCATAGGGCCCTCGTACAGAGCAAAAACTGCGAGAGACTGAACGAAAATTTACTTAGACGGTTAATTTTCATTTAAACGGAATAAATTGTACCTCCTATGGACATCACATATGTACATATTATCATTGAAGGTACTATAGAAAAAATTAAAATTTTATTTATGTAGGGCAGAGGGCCCTCGTACAGAGCAAAAACTGTGAGAGACTGAACGAAGTTTGACTTAGTCGGTTAATTTATCTATAAAACGACATAATTGTACCACCTATGGACATCACATATGTCTGTATTATCATTAAAGGTACTATAAAAAAAACTAAAACTAAACGTATCTATGGCGCACGGCCCTCGTACAGAGCAAAAACTGTGAGGACTGAACCAAAATTGACTTAGCCTGTTAATTTACATATAAAAAGAAAAAAGTGAACCACCCATGGACATCACATATGTACGTATTATCATTGAAGGTACTATAAAAAAAATTAAATTTATGTAGCGCGGAGGGCCCTCGTACAGAGCAAAAACTGTGAGAAACTGAACGAAAATTGACTTGGACGGTTAATTTACATATAAAGCGAAAAAATTGTACCACCTATGGACATGACATATGTATGTATTATCATCAAAGGTACCATAAAAAAACTAAAATTAAATTTATCTAGGGCGGACGGGCCTCGTACAGAGCAAAAACTGCAAGGGAACGAACGAAAATTGACTTAAACCGTTAATTTTCATGTAAAACGAAAAAAGTGTACAACCTATGGACATCACACATGTATGTAATATCATTAGAGGTACTATAAAAAAACTCAAAACTATATACATCTAGGGCGGAGCCCCCTCGTACAGAGCAAAAACTGTGAGAGCCAGAACGAAAATTGACTTAAACAGTTAATTTTCATGTAAAACGAAAAAAGTGTACCACCTTTGGACATAACATACGTATGTATTATCATTAGATGTACTATAAAAAAACTCAAAACTAAATATATCTAGGGCGGCACGCCCTCGTACAGAGCAAAAACTATGAGAGCCAGATCGAAAATTGACTTAAACAGTTAATTTTCATGTAAAACGAAAAAAGTGTACCACCTTTGGACATTACATACGTATGTATTATCATTAGAGGTACTATAAAAAAACACAAAACTAAATATACCTAGGGCGGAGAGCCCTCGTACAGAGCAAAAACTTTGAGAGACTGAACGAAATTTGACTCAGACGGTTAATTTACATATAAAACGACAAAATTGTACCACCTATGGACATCACATATGTCTGTATTATCACTTAAGGTACTATAAAAAAAACTAATACTAAATTTATCTATGGCGCACGGCCCTTGTACAGAGCAAAAACTGCGAGGGACTGAACCAAAATTGACTTAGACGGTTAATTTACATATAAAAAGAAAAAAGTGTACCACCCATGGACATCACATACGTATGTATTATCATTAGACGTACTATAAAAAAACAAAAAACTAAATATATCTAGGGCGGAGAGCCCTCGTACAGAGCAAAAACTCTGAGAGACTGAACGAAATTTGACTTAGACGGTTGATTTACGTATTAATCGTAAAAAGTGTACCAACTATAGACATCACATACGTATGTGTTGTCATTAGAGGTACTATAAAAACAAAAAACTAAATATATCTAGGGCGGAGAGCCCTCGTACAGAGCAAAAACTCTGAGAGACTGAACGAAATTTGACTTAGACGGTTAATTTTCATGTAAAACGAAAATAATGTACCACCTGTGGTCTTTACATATGTCTGTATTATCATTAAAGGTACTATAAAAAAAACTAAAACTAAATTTATCTATGGCGCACGGCCCTTGTACAGAGCAAAAACTGTGAGGGACTGAACCAAAATTGACTTAGACGGTTAATTTACATATAAAAAGAAAAAAGTGTACCACCCATGGACATCACATACGTATGTATTATCATTAGAGGTACTATAAAAAAACACAAGACTAAATATATCTCGGTCGGAGAGCCCTCGTACAGAGCAAAAACTCTGAGAGACTGAACGAAATTTGACTTAGACGGTTAATTTTCATGTATAACGACAAAAATGTACCACCTATGGACATCACATATGTATGTATTATCATTAGAAGTACTATAAAAAATCTCAAAACTAAATACATCTAGGGCGGGGAGCCCTCGTACAGACCAAAAACTGTGAGACTGAACGAAAATTGACTTAGACGGTTAATTTACGTATAAAAAGAAAAAAGTGTACCACCCATGGACATCACATACGTATGTATTATCATTGAAGGTACTATAAAAAAAATTAAAACTAAATTTATCTAGGGCGGAGAGCCCTCGTACAGAGCAGAATCTGTGTGAGAGACTGAACGAAAATTTACAAAGACCGTTAATTTTGATGTAAAACGAAAAAAGTGTACCACCTATGGACATCACATATGTACGTATTATCATTGAAGGTACTATAAAAAAAACTAAAACTAAACTTATCTATGGCGCACGGCCCTCGTACAGAGCAAAAACTGTGAGGGCATGAACCAAAATTGACTTAGACGGTTAATTTACGTATAAAAAGAAAACCATGTACCACCTGTGGTCTTTACATATGTCTGTATTATCATTAAAGGTACTATAAAAAAAACTAAAACTAAATTTATCTATGGCGCACGGCCCTTGTACAGAGCAAAAACTGTGAGGGACTGAACCAAAATTGACTTAGACGGTTAATTTACATATAAAAAGAAAAAAGTGTACCACCCATGGACATCACATACGTATGTATTATCATTAGAGGTACTATAAAAAAACACAAGACTAAATATATCTCGGTCGGAGAGCCCTCGTACAGAGCAAAAACTCTGAGAGACTGAACGAAAATTGACTTAGACGGTTGATTTACGTATAAAACGACATAATTGTACCACCTATGGACATCACATATGTCTGTATTATCATTAAAGGTACTATAAAAAAAACTAAAACTAAACGTATCTATGGCGCACGGCCCTCGTACAGAGCAAAATCTGTGAGGGCATGAACCAAAAGTGACTTAGACGGTTAATTTACGTATAAAAAGATAAAAGTGTACCACCTGTGGTCTTTACATACGTATGTATTATCATTGAAGGTACTATAAAAAAAATTAAAACTAAATTTATCTGGGGCGAAAAGCCCTCGTACAGAGCAAAAACTGTGTGAGACTGAACGAAAATTGACTTAGACCGTTAATTTTCATGTAAAACGAAAAAAGTGTACCACTTATGGGTATCACATTTGTATGTATTATCATTGAAGGTACTATAAAAAAAATTAAAATTAAATTTTTGTAGGGCGGAGGGCCCTCGTACAGAGCAAAAACTGTGAGAGCCAGAACGAAAATTGACTTAGACGGTTAATTTTCATGTAAAACGAAAAAAGTGTACCACCTATGAACATCACATATGTACGTATTATCATTAGAGGTACTATAAAAACGGTAAAATTGAATTTATCTATGGCGGAGAGCCCTCGTACAGAGCAAAAACTGTGAGAGACTGAACGAAAATTTACTTAGACGGTTAATTTTCATGTAAAACGAAAAATGTGTACCACCTTTGGACATCACACATGTATGTATTATCATTAGAGGTACTATAAAAAAACTCATAACTAAATACATCTAGGGCGGGGAGCCCACGTACAGAGCAAAAATTGTGAGAGACTGAACGAAAATTGACTTAGACGGTTAATTTTCATGTAAAACGAAAAATGTGTACCACCTATGGACAACACATACGTATGAATTATTATTAGAGGTAATATAAAAAAACGCAAAACTAAATATATCTAGGGCGGAGAGCCCTCGTACAGAACAGAATCTGTGTGAGACTGAACGAAAATTGACTTAGACGGTTAATTTTCATGTAAAACGAAAAAAGTGTACCACCTATGAACATCACATATGTACGTATTATCATTAGAGGTACTATAAAAACGGTAAAATTGAATTTATCTATGGCGGAGAGCCCTCGTACAGAGCAAAAACTGTGAGAGACTGAACGAAAATTTACTTAGACGGTTAATTTTCATGTAAAACGAAAAATGTGTACCACCTTTGGACATCACACATGTATGTATTATCATTAGAGGTACTATAAAAAAACTCATAACTAAATACATCTAGGGCGGGGAGCCCACGTACAGAGCAAAAATTGTGAGAGACTGAACGAAAATTGACTTAGACGGTTAATTTTCATGTAAAACGAAAAATGTGTACCACCTATGGACATAAGATATGTATGTATTATCATTAAAGGTACTACAAAAAAACTAAAACTAAATTTATCTAGGGCGCACGGCCCTCGTACAGAGCAAAAACTGCGAGGGACTGAACGCAAATTGACTTGTACGGTTAATTTACATATAAAAAAAAAGTGTACCACCTATGGACATCACATATGTATGTATTACCATTAGAGGTACTATAAAAAAACACAAAACTAAATATATCTAGGGCGGAGAGCCCTCGTACAGAGCAAAAACTGTGAGACTGAACGAAAATAAACTAAGACGGTTAATTTTCATGTAAAACGAAAAATGTGTACCACCTATGGACATCACATATGTATGTATTATCATTAATGGTACCATAAAAAAAACCAAAACTAACTTTATCTACTCCGTACGATCCTCGTACAGAGCAAAAACTGTGAGGGAGTGAACCAAAATTGACTTAGACGGTTGACTTACATATAAAAAAAAAGTGTACCACCTATGGACATCACATATGTATGTATTATCATTAGAGGTACTATAAAAAAATCAAAATTATATTTATCCAGGGCGGACGGGCCTCGTACAGAGCAAAAAAAGCAAGAGACCGAACGAAAATTTACTTAAACAGTTAATTTTCATGTAAAACGAAAAAAGGGTACAACCTATGGACATCACACATGTATGTATTATCATTAGAGGTACTATAAAAAAACTCAAAACTATGTATATCTTGGGCGGAGCCCCCTCGTACAGAGCAAAAACTGTGAGAACCAGAACGATAATTGACATAGACGGTAAATTTTCATGTAAAACGAAAAAGTGTACCACCTATGGACATCATATATGTATGTATTATCATTAGAGGTACTACAAAAAAAGTAAAACTAAATTTATCTAGGGCGCACGGCCCTCGTACAAAGCAAAAACTGTGAGGGACTGAAACCAAATTGACTTAGACGGTTAATTTAAATATAATAAAAAGAAAGTGTACCACCTATGGACATCACATATGTATGTATTATCATTAGAGGTACTATAAAAAAACACAAAACTAAATATTTTTAGGGCGTAGAGCCCTCGAACAGAGCAAAAACTGTGAGACTGAACGAAAATTGACTTAGACGGTTAATTTTCATGTAAAACTAAAAAGTGTACCACCTATGGACATCACATATCTATGTATTATCATTAAAGGTACCATAAAAAAAAACTAAAACTAACTTTATCTACTGCGTACGATCCTCGTACAGAGCAAAAACTGTGAGGGAGTGAACCAAAATTGACTTAGACGGTTAATTTACATATAAAAAGAAAAAAAGTGTACCACCTATGGACACACATATGTATGTATTATCATTAGAGGTACTATAAAAATATTAAAATTAAAATTATCCAGGGCGGACGGCCCTCGTACAGAGCAAAAACAGCAAGAGACCGAACGAAAATTGACTTAAACAGTTAATTTTCATGCAAAAAGAAAAAGTGTACAACCTATGGACATCACACATGTATGTATTATCATTAGAGGTACTATAAAAAAAATTAAAATTAAATTTATCTAGGGTAGAGGGCCCCCGTACAGAGCAAAAACTGTGAGACTGAACCAAAATTTACTTAGACGGTTAATTTTCATGTAAAACGAAAAAATTGTACCACCTACGGACATCACATATGTATGTATTATCATCAGAGGTACTATAAAAAAAATTAAAATTAAATTTATCTAGGGCAGAGGGCCCCCGGGCGGAGCAAAAACTGTGAGAGACTGGACGAAAATTGACTTAGACGGTTAATTTACATGTAAAATAAAAAAGTGTACCACCCATGGACATCACATACGTATGTATTATCATTAGAGGTACTATAAAAAAACACAAAACTAAATATATCTCGGTCGGAGAGCCCTCGTACAGAGCAAAAACTCTGAGAGACTGAACGAAAATTGACTTAGACGGTTGATTTACATATTAATCGGAAAAAGTGTACCAACTCTGGACATCACATACGTATGTGTTATCATAAGAGGTACTATAAAAAAAAAAACTAAATATATCTAGGGCGGAGAGCCCTCGTACAGAGCAAAAGCTCTGAGAGACTGAACGAAATTTGACTTACACGGTTAATTTTCATGTAAAACGAAAATAATGTACCACCTGTGGTCTTTACATATGTATGTATTATGATTGGAGGTACTATAAAAAAAATTAAAATTAAATTTATCTGGGGCGGAGAGCCCTCGTACAGAGCAAAAACTGTGTGAGACTGAACGAAAATTGACTTAGACGGTTAATTTTCATGTAAAACAAAAAAAGTGTACCACCTACGGACATCACATACGTATGTATTATCATTAGAGGTACTATAAAAAAACACAAAACTAAATATATCTATGGCGGAGAGCCCTCGTACAGAGCAAAAACTCTGAGGGACTGAACGAAATTTGACTTCGACAGTTAATTTTCATGTAAAACGAAAATAATGTACCAACTGTGGACATCACATATGTCTTTATTATCATTAAAGGTACTATAAAAAAAATTGAAACTAAATATATCTCGGGCGCAGAGCCCTCGTACAGAGCAAAAACTGTGTGAGACTGAACGAAAATTGACTTAGACCGTTAATTTTCATGTAAAACGAAAAAAGTGTACCACGTATGGATATCACATTTGTATGTATTATCATTGAAGGTACTATAAAAAAAATTAAAATTAAATTTATGTAGGGCGGAGGGCCCTGCGTACAGAGCAAAAACTGTGAGAGCCAGAACGAAAATTGACTTAGACGGTTAATTTTCATAGCAAAACGACAAAAATCTACCACCTATGGACATCACATATGTATGTATTATCATTAGAGGTACTATAAAAAACATTAAAATTAAATTTATCTAAGGCGGAGAGCCCACGTACAGAGCAGAAACTTTGTGAGACTGAACGAAAATTTACTTAGACGGTTAATTTTCATGTAAAACGAAAAAAGTGTACCACCTATGAACATCACATATGTACGTATTATCATTAGAAGTACTATAAAAAACGGTAAAATTGAATTTATCTATGGCGGAGAGCCCTCGTACAGAGCAAAATCTGTGAGAGACTGAACGAAATTTGACTTAGACGGTTAAATTTCATGTAAAACGAAAAATGTGTACCACCTTTGGACATCACACATGTATGTATTATCATTAGAGGTACTATAAAAAAACTCATAACTAAATACATCTAGGGCGGGAGCCCACGTACCAGAGCAAAAAATTGTGAGAGACTGAACGAAAATTGACTAAGACGGTTAATTTTCATGTAAAACGAAAAATGTGTACCACCTATGGACATCACATATGTATGTATTATCATTAAAGGTACTACAAAAAAACTAAAACTAAATTTATCTAGGGCGCACGGCCCTCGTACAGAGCAAAAACTGCGAGGGACTGAACCCAAATTGACTTAGACGGTTAATTTACGTATAAAAAGAAAAAAGTGTACCACCCATGGACATCACATATGTATGTATTATCATTAGAGGTACTATAAAAAAACTCATAACTAAATATATCTAGGGCGGAGAGCCCTCGTACAAAGCTAAAACTGTGAGACTGAACGAAAATAAACTAAGACGGTTAACTTTCATGTAAAACGAAAAAGTGTACCACCTATGGACATCACGTATGTATGTATTATCATTAATAGTACCATAAAAAAAACTAAAACTAACTTTATCTACTCCGTACGATCCTCGTACAGAGCAAAAATTGTGAGAGACTGAACGAAAATAAAATAAGACGGTTAATTTACATATAAAAAGAAAAAAGTGTACCACCTATGGACATCACATATGTATGTATTATCATTAGAGGTACTATAAAAAAATCAAAATTAAATTTATCTAGGGCGGACGGGCCTCGTACAGAGCAAAAACAGCAAGAGACCGAACGAAAATTTACTTAAACAGTTAATTTTCATGTAAAACGAAAAAAGTGTACCACCTATGGACATCACATATGTATGTATTATCATTAAAGGTACTATAAAAAAAACTAAAACTATTTATATCTTGGGCGGAGCCCCCTCGTACAGAGCAAAAACTGTGAGAACCAGAACGATAATTGACATAGACGGTAAATTTTCATGTAAAACGAAAAAAGTGTACCACCTATGGACATCATATATGTATGTATTATCATTAGAGGTACTACAAAAAAAGTAAAACTAAATTTATCTAGGGCGCACGGCCCTCGTACAAAGCAAAAACTGTGAGGACTGAAACCAAAATTGACTTAGACGGTTAATTTACATATAATAAAAGAAAGTGTACCACCTATGGACATCACATATGTATGTATTATCATTAGACGTACTATAAAAAAACACAAAAATAAATATATCTAGGCCGGAGAGCCCTCGAACAGAGCAAAAACTCTGAGACTGAACGAAAATTGACTTAGACGGTAAATTTTCATGTAAAACGAAAAAAGTGTACCACCTATGGACATCATATATGTATGTATTATCATTAGAGGTACTATAAAAAAAACTAAAACTAACTTTATCTACTCCGTACGATCCTCGTACAGAGCAAAAACTGTGAGGGAGTGAACCAAAATTGACTTAGACGGTTGACTTACATATAAAAAAAAAGTGTACCACCTATGGACATCACATATGTATGTATTATCATTAGAGGTACTATAAAAAATATAAAATTAAATTTATCAAGGGCGGACGGCCCTCGTACAGAGCAAAAACAGCAAGAGACCGAACGAAAATTGACTTAAACAGTTAATTTTCATGCAAAAAGTAAAAAGTGTACAACCTATGGACATCACATATGTATGTATTATCATTAGAGGTACTATAAAAAAAATTAAAATTAAATTTATCTAGGGCAGAGGGCCCCCGTACAGAGCAAAAACTGTGAGACTGAACCAAAATTTACTTAGACGGTTAATTTTCATGTAAAACGAAAAAATTGTACCACCTACGGACATCACATATGTATGTATTATCATCAGAGGTACTATAAAAAAAATTAAAATTAAATTTATCTAGGGCAGAGGGCCCCCGGGCGGAGCAAAAACTGTGAGAGACTGGACGAAAATTGACTTAGACGGTTAATTTACATGTAAAATAAAAAAGTGTACCACCCATGGACATCACATACGTATGTATTATCATTAGAGGTACTATAAAAAAACACAAAACTAAATATATCTAGGGCGGAGAGCCCTCGTACAGAGCAAAAACTCTGAGAGACTGAACGAAAATTGACTTAGACGGTTGATTTACATATTAATCGGAAAAAGTGTACCAACTATGGACACTACATACGTATGTGTTATCATTAGAGGTACTATAAAAAAATCAAAATTAAATTTATCTAGGGCGGAGAGCCCTCGTACAGAGCAAAAGCTCTGAGAGACTGAACGAAATTTGACTTAGACGGTTAATTTACATGAAAAACGAAAATAATGTACCACCTGTGGGCTTTACATATGTATGTATTATCATTGGAGGTACTATAAAAAAATCAAAATTAAATTTATCTGGGGCGGAGAGCCCTCGTACAGAGCAAAAACTGTGTGAGACTGAACGAAAATTGACTTAGACGGTTAATTTTCATGTAAAAAAAAAAGTGTACCTCCTACGGACAGCACTTTCTTTTGTATTATCATTAGAGGTACTATAAAAAACCACCAATCTCAATATATCTAGGGCCGAGAGCCCTCGTACAGAGCAAAAACTCTGAGAGACTGAACGAAATTTGACTTAGACGGTTAATTTTCATGTAAAACGAAAATAATGTACCACCTGTGGTCTTTACATATGTATGTATTATCATTGGAGGTACTATAAAAAAAATTAAAATTAAATTTATCTGGGGCGGAGAGCCCTCGTACAGAGCAAAAACTGTGAGACTGAACGAAAATTGACTTAGACGGTTAATTTTCATGTATAACGAAAAAAGTGTACCACCAATGAACATCACATATGTACGTATTATCATTAGAGGTACTATAAAAACGGTAAAATTGAATTTATCTATGGCGGAGAGCCCTCGTACAGAGCAAAAACTGTGAGAGACTGAACGAAAATTTACTTAGACGGTTAATTTTCATGTAAAACGAAAAATGTGTACCACCTTTGGACATCACACATGTATGTATTATCATTAGAGGTACTATAAAAAAACTCATAACTAAATACATCTAGGGCGGGGAGCCCACGTACAGAGCAAAAATTGTGAGAGACTGAACGAAAATTGACTTAGACGGTTAATTTTCATGTAAAACGAAAAATGTGTACCACCTATGGACATAAGATATGTATGTATTATCATTAAAGGTACTACAAAAAAACTAAAACTAAATTTATCTAGGGCGCACGGCCCTCGTACAGAGCAAAAACTGCGAGGGACTGAACCCAAATTGACTTAGACGGTTAATTTACGTATAAAAAGAAAAAAGTGTACCACCCATGGACATCACATATGTATGTATAACCATTAGAGGTACTATAAAAAAACACAAAACTAAATATATCTAGGGCGGAGAGCCCTCGTACAGAAGCTAAAACTGTGAGACTGAACGAAAATAAACTAAGACGGTTAATTTTCATGTAAAACGAAAAAGTGTACCACCTATGGACATCACGTATGTATGTATTATCATTAGAGGTACTATAAAAAAAACTAAAACTAACTTTATCTACTCCGTACGATCCTCGTACAGAGCAAAAACTGTGAGGGAGTGAACCAAAATTGACTTAGACGGTTGACTTACATATAAAAAAAAAGTGTACCACCTATGGACATCACATATGTATGTATTATCATTAGAGGTACTATAAAAAAATCAAAAATATATTTATCCAGGGCGGACGGGCCTCGTACAGAGCAAAAAAAGCAAGAGACCGAACGAAAATTTACTTAAACAGTTAATTTTCATGTAAAACGAAAAAAGTGTACAACCTATGGACATCACACATGTATGTATTATCATTAGAGGTACTATAAAAAAACTCAAAATTATGTATATCTTGGGCGGAGCCCCCTCGTACAGAGCAAAAACTGTGAGAACCAGAACGATAATTGACATAGACGGTAAATTTTCATGTAAAACGAAAAAAGTGTACCACCTATGGACATCATATATGTATGTATTATCATTAGAGGTACTACAAAAAAAGTAAAACTAAATTTATCTAGGGCGCACGGCCCTCGTACAAAGCAAAAACTGTGAGGGACTGAAACCAAATTGACTTAGACGGTTAATTTACATATAATAAAAAGAAAGTGTACCACCTATGGACTTCACATATGTATGTATTATCATTAGAGGTACTATAAAAAAACACAAAACTAAATATATCTAGGGCGGAGAGCCCTCGTACAGAGCAAAAACTGTGAGACTGAACGAAAATTGACTTAGACGGTTAATTTTCATGTAAAACGAAAAATTGTACCACCTAGGGACATCACATATGTATGTATTATCATTAAAGGTACCATAAAAAAAACTAAAACTAACTTTATCTACTCCGTACGATCCTCGTACAGAGCAAAAACTGTGAGGGAGTGAACCAAAATTGACTTAGACGGTTGACTTACATATAAAAAGAAAAAAATGTACCACCTATGGACATCACATATGTATGTATTATCATTAGAGGTACTATAAAAATATTAAAATTAAAATTATCCAGGGCGGACGGCCCTCGTACAGAGCAAAAACAGCAAGAGACCGAACGAAAATTGACTTAAACAGTTAATTTTCATGCAAAAAGAAAAAGTGTACAACCTATGGACATCACACATGTATGTATTATCATTAGAGGTACTATAAAAAAAATTAAAATTAAATATATCTATGGCGGAGAGCCCTCGTACAGAGCAAAAACTGTGAGACTGAACCAAAATTTACTTAGACGGTTAATTTTCATGTAAAACGAAAAAATTGTACCACCTACGGACATCACATATGTATGTATTATCATCAGAGGTACTATAAAAAAAATTAAAATTAAATTTATCTTGGTCAGAGGGGCCTCGTGCTGATCATATACTGTTAGAGACTGGACGAAAATTGACTTAGACGTTTAATTTACATGTAAAATAAAAAAGTGTACCACCCATGGACATCACATACGTTATGTATTATCATTAGAGGTACTATAAAAAAACACAAAACTAAATATATCTCGGTCGGAGAGCCCTCGTACAGAGCAAAAACTCTGAGAGACTGAACGAAAATTGACTTAGACGGTTGATTTACATATTAATCGGAAAAAGTGTACCAACTATGGACACTACATACGTATGTGTTATCATAAGAGGTACTATAAAAAAAAAAACTAAATATATCTAGGGCGGAGAGCCCTCGTACAGAGCAAAAGCTCTGAGAGACTGAACGAAATTTGACTTACACGGTTAATTTTCATGTAAAACGAAAATAATGTACCACCTGTGGTCTTTACATATGTATGTATTATGATTGGAGGTACTATAAAAAAAAAAATAAAATTTATCTGGGGCGGAGAGCCCTCGTACAGAGCAAAAACTGTGTGAGACTGAACAATAATTGACTTAGACGGTTAATTTTCATGTAAAACAAAGAAAATGTACCACCTACGGACATCACATACGTATGTATTATCATTAGAGGTACTATAAAAAAACACAAAACTAAATATATCTATGGCGGAGAGCCCTCGTACAGAGCAAAAACTCTGAGGGACTGAACGAAATTTGACTTCGACGGTTAATTTTCATGTAAAACGAAAATAATGTACCAACTGTGGACATCACATATGTCTTTATTATCATTAAAGGTACTATAAAAAAAATTGAAATTAAATTTATCTGGGGCGTAGAGCCCTCGTACAGAGCAAAAACTGTGTGAGACTGAACGAAAATTGACTTAGACCGTTAATTTTCATGTAAAACGAAAAAAAGTGTACCACGTATGGATATCACATTTGTATGTATTATCATTGAAGGTACTATAAAAAAAATTAAAATTAAATTTATGTAGGGCGGAGGGCCCTCGTACAGAGCAAAAACTGTGAGAGCCAGAACGAAAATTGACTTAGACGGTTAATTTTCATGTATAACGACAAAAATGTACCACCTATGGACATCACATATGTATGTATTATCATTAGACGTACTATAAAAAAAATTAAAATTAAGTTTATCTAAGGCGGAGAGCCCACGTACAGAGCAGAAACTTTGTGAGACTGAACGAAAATTGACTTAGACCGTTAATTTACATATAAAACGAAAAAAGTGTACCACCTATGGACATCACATATGTATGTATTATCATTAGAGGTACTATAAAAAAAATTAAAATTGAATTTATCGATGGCGGAGAGCCCTCGTACAGAGCAAAAAGTGTGAGAGACTGAACGAAAATTGACTTAGACGGTTAATTTTCATGTAAAATGAAAAAAGTGTACCACCTATGGACATCACATATGTATGTATTATCATTAGAGGTACTATAAAAAAACTCATAACTAAATACATCTAGGGCGGAGAGCCCAAGTACAGAGCAAAAAATGTGAGAGACAGAACGAAAATTGACTTAGACGGTTAATTTTCATGTATAACGACAAAAATGTACCACCTATGGACATCACATATGTATGTATTATCATTAGACGTACTATAAAAAAACACAAAACTAAATATATCTAGGGCGGAGAGCCCTCGTACAGAGCAAAAACTGTGAGACTGAACGAAAATAAACTAAGACGGTTAATTTTCATGTAAAACGAAAAATGTGTACCACCTATGGACATCACATATGTATGTATTATCATTAATAGTACCATAAAAAAAACTAAAACTAACTTTATCTACTCCGTACGATCCTCGTACAGAGCAAAAACTGTGAGGGAGTGAACCAAAATTGACTTAGACGGTTGACTTACATATAAAAAAAAAGTGTACCACCTATGGACATCACATATGTATGTATTATCATTAGAGGTACTATAAAAAAATCAAAATTAAATTTATCTAGGGCGGACGGGCCTCGTACAGAGCAAAAACAGCAAGAGACCGAACGAAAATTTACTTAAACAGTTAATTTTCATGTAAAACGAAAAAAGTGTACAACCTATGGACATCACACATGTATGTATTATCATTAGAGGTACTATAAAAAAAATTAA
Source organism: Diplolepis rosae (assembly GCA_030998225.1). NCBI lineage: Eukaryota > Metazoa > Arthropoda > Insecta > Hymenoptera > Diplolepididae > Diplolepis > Diplolepis rosae. The sequence goes on from JAPYXD010000461.1 coordinate 25,598, forward strand.
AATTAAATTTATCTAGGGTAGAGGGCCCCCGTACAGAGCAAAAACTGTGAGAGACTGAACGAAAATTGACTTAGACGGTTAATTTTCATGTAAAACGAAAAAATTGTACCACCTACGGACATCACATATGTATGTATTATCATCAGAGGTACTATAAAAAAAATTAAAATTAAATTTATCTAGGGCAGAGGGCCCCCGGGCGGATCAAAAACTGTGAGAGACTGGACGAAAATTGACTTAGACGATTAATTTACATGTAAAATAAAAAAGTGTACCACCCATGGACATCACATACGTATGTATTATCATTAGAGGTACTATAAAAAAACACAAAACTAAATATATCTCGGTCGGAGAGCCCTCGTACAGAGCAAAAACTCTGAGAGACTGAACGAAAATTGACTTAGACGGTTGATTTACATATTAATCGGAAAAAGTGTACCAACTATGGACACTACATACGTATGTGTTATCATTAGAGGTACTATAAAAAAATCAAAATTAAATTTATCTAGGGCGGAGAGCCCTCGTACAGAGCAAAAGCTCTGAGAGACTGAACGAAATTTGACTTAGACGGTTAATTTTCATGTAAAACGAAAATAATGTACCACCTGTGGTCTTTACATATGTATGTATTATGATTGGAGGTACTATAAAAAAAATTAAAATTAAATTTATCTGGGGCGGAGAGCCCTCGTACAGAGCAAAAACTGTGTGAGACTGAACGAAAATTGACTTAGACGGTTAAATTTCATGTAAAACAAAAAAGTGTACCACCTACGGACATCACATACGTATGTATTATCATTAGAGGTACTATAAAAAAACACAAAACTAAATATATCTAGGGCCGAGAGCCCTCGTACAGAGCAAAAACTCTGAGAGACTGAACGAAATTTAAACTTCGACGGTTAATTTTCATGTAAAACGAAAATAATGTACCAACTGTGGACATCACATATGTCTTTATTATCATTAAAGGTACTATAAAAAAAATTGAAATTAAATTTATCTGGGGCGTAGAGCCCTCGTACAGAGCAAAAACTGTGTGAGACTGAACGAAAATTGACTTAGACCGTTAATTTTCATGTAAAACGAAAAAAGTTCACCACGTATGGATATCACATTTGTATGTATTATCATTGAAGGTACTATAAAAAAAATTAAAATTAAATTTATGTAGGGCGGAGGGCCCTCGTACAGAGCAAAAACTGTGAGAGCCAGAACGAGAATTGACTTAGACGGTTAATTTTCATGTAAAACGACAAAAATGTACCACCTATGGACATCACATATGTATGTATTATCATTAGAGGTACTATAAAAAAAATTAAAATTAAATTTATCTAAGGCGGAGAGCCCACGTACAGAGCAGAAACTTTGTGAGACTGAACGAAAATTTACTTAGACAGTTAATTTTCATATAAAACGAAAAAAATGTAATGCCACCTGTGAACATCACATATGTGCATATTATCATTAGAGGTACTATAAAAAACGGTAGAAATTGAATTTATCTATGGCGGAGAGCCCTCGTACAGAGCAAAAACTGTGAGAGACTGAACGAAAATTTACTTAGACGGTTAATTTTCATGTAAAACGAAAAATGTGTACCACCTTTGGACATCACACATGTATGTATTATCATTAGAGGTACTATAAAAAAACTCATAACTAAATACATCTAGGGCGGGGAGCCCAAGTACAGAGCAAAAATTGTGAGAGACTGAACGAAAATAAAATAAGACGGTTAATTTACATATAAAAAGAAAAAAGTGTACCACCTATGGACATCACATATGTATGTATTATCATTAGAGGTACTATAAAAAAACGCAAAACTAAATATATCTAGGGCGGAGAGCCCTCGTACAGAGCAAAAACTGTGAGACTGAACGAAAATAAACTAAGACGGTTAATTTTCATGTAAAACGAAAAAATTGTACCACCTACGGACATCACAAATGTATGTATTATCATTAATAGTACCATAAAAAAAACTAAAACTAACTTTATCTACTGCGTACGATCCTCGTACAGAGCAAAAACTGTGAGGGAGTGAACCAAAATTGACTTAGACGGTTAATTTACATATAAAAAGGAAAAAGTGTACAACCTATGGACATCACATATGTATGTATTATCATTAGAGGTACTATAAAAAAATCAAAATTATATTTATCCAGGGCGGACGGGCCTCGTACAGAGCAAAAACAGCAAGAGACCGAACGAAAATTGACTTAACCAGCTGAATTAATTTTCATGCAAAAAGAAAAAAGTGTACAACCTATGGACATCACACATGTATGTATTATCATGAAGAGGTACTATAAAAAAAATTAAAATTAAATTTATCTAGGGTAGAGGGCCCCCGTACAGAGCAAAAACTGTGAGAGACTGAACGAAAATTGACTTAGACGGTTAATTTTCATGTAAAACGAAAAAATTGTACCACCTATATGGACATCACATATGTATGTATTATCATCAGAGGTACTATAAAAAAAATTAAAATTAAATTTATCTAGGGCAGAGGGCCCCCGGGCGGATCAAAAACTGTGAGAGACTGGACGAAAATTGACTTAGACGATTAATTTACATGTAAAATAAAAAAGTGTACCACCCATGGACATCACATACGTATGTATTATCATTAGAGGTACTATAAAAAAACACAAAACTAAATATATCTCGGTCGGAGAGCCCTCGTACAGAGCAAAAACTCTGAGAGACTGAACGAAAATTGACTTAGACGGTTGATTTACATATTAATCGGAAAAAGTGTACCAACTATGGACACTACATACGTATGTGTTATCATTAGAGGTACTATAAAAAAATCAAAATTAAATTTATCTAGGGCGGAGAGCCCTCGTACAGAGCAAAAGCTCTGAGAGACTGAACAAAAATTTGACTTACACGGTTAATTTTCATGTAAAACGAAAATAATCTTCTTCTGTGGTCTTTACATATGTATGTATTATGATTGGAGGTACTAAAAAAAAAATTAAAATTAAATTTATCTGGGGCGGAGAGCCCTCGTACAGAGCAAAAACTGTGTGAGACTGAACGAAAATTGACTTAGACGGTTAATTTACATGTAAAATAAAAAAGTGTACCACCCATGGACATCACATACGTATGTATTATCATTAGAGGTACTATAAAAAAACTCAAAACTAAATATATCTATGGCGGAGAGCCCTCGTACAGAGCAAAAAACTCTGAGGGACTGAACGAAATTTGACTTCGACAGTTAATTTTCATGTAAAACGAAAATAATGTGCAACTACGGACATCACATATATGTCTTCATTATCATTAAAATTGCCTAAAAAAAATTGAAATTAAATTTATCTGGGGCGTAGAGCCCTCGTACAGAGCAAAAACTGTGTGAGACTGAACGAAAATTGACTTAGACCGTTAATTTTCATGTAAAACGAAAAAAGTGTACCACGTATGGACATCACATATGTGTGTATTATCATTAGAGGTACTATAGAAAAAATTAAAATTTTATTTATGTAGGGCATAGGGCCCTCGTACAGAGGAAAAACTGGGAGACCCAGAACGAAAATTGACTTAGACGGTTAATTTTCATGTAAAACTGACAAAAATGTGCCATATATGGACACATCACATATGTATGTATTATCATTAGAGGTACTGTAAAAAAATTAAAAAATTAAATTTATCTAAGGCGGAGAGCCCACGTACAGAGCAGAAACTTTTGTGAGACTGAACGAAAATTTACTTAGACGGTTAATTTTCATGTAAAACGAAAAAAGTGTACCACCTGTGAACATCACATATGTACGTATTATCATTAGAGGTACTATAAAAAACGGTAAAGTCGAATTTATCTATGGCGGAGAGCCCTCGTACAGAGCAAAAACTGTGAGAGACTGAACGAAAATTTACTTAGACGGTTAATTTTCATGTAAAACGAAAAATGTGTACCACCTTTGGACATCACACATGTATGTATTATCATTAGAGGTACTATAAAAAAACTCATAACTAAATACATCTAGGGCGGGGAGCCCACGTACAGAGCAAAAATTGTGAGAGACTGAACGAAAATTGACTTAGACGGTTAATTTTCATGTAAAACGAAAAATGTGTACCACCTATGGACATCACACTTATGTATGTATTACCATTAGAGGTACTATAAAAAAACACAAAACTAAATATATCTAGGGCGGAGAGCCCTCGTACAGAGCTAAAACTGTGAGACTGAACGAAAATAAAAGCAGACGGTTAATTTTCATGTAAAACGAAAAAGTGTACCACCTATGGACATCACGTATGTATGTATTATCATTAATAGTGCTGCTAAAAAAAACTAAAACTAACTTTATCTACTGCGTACGATCCTCGTACAGAGCAAAAACTGTGAGGGAGTGAACCAAAATTGACTTAGACGGTTAATTTACATATAAAAAGAAAAAAGTGTACCACCTATGGACACATCACATATGTATATGTTATCATTAGAGGTACTATAAAAAAATCAAAATTATATTTATCCAGGGCGGACGGGCCTCGTACAGAGCAAAAAAAGCAAGAGACCGAACGAAAATTTACTTAAACAGTTAATTTTCATGTAAAACGAAAAAAAGTGCAAACTATGGTTATCACACATGTATGTATTATCGTTAGGGGTACTATAAAAAAACTCAAAATTATGTATATCTTGGGCGGAGCCCCCTCGTACAGAGCAAAAACTGTGAGAACCAGAACGATAATTGACATAGACGGTAAATTTTCATGTAAAACGAAAAAAGTGTACCACCTATGGACATCATATATGTATGTATTATCATTAAAGGTACTACAAGAAAAGTGAACTAAAGTTATCTAGGGCGCACGGCCCTCGTACAAAGCAAAAACTGTGAGGGACTGAAACCAAATTGACTTAGACGGTTGACACATATAATAAAAGAAAATTGTACCACCTATGGACATCACATATTTATGTATTATCATTAGAGGTACTATAAAAAAACACAAAACTAAATATATCTAGGGCGGAGAGCCCTCGAACAGAGCAAAAACTGTGAGACTGAACGAAAATTGACTTAGACGGTTAATTTTCATGTAAAACGAAAAAGTGTACCACCTATGGACATCACATATCTATGTATTATCATTAAAGGTACCATAAAAAAAACTAAAACTAACTTTATCTACTGCGTACGATCCTCGTACAGAGCAAAAACTGTGAGAAATTGAATTACAAATTGACTTAGCCAGTTGGTGCCCCCCCACCCCCCCCCCCCCCCCAAGAAAAAAGTGTACCACCTATGCACAAGTTTACATATGTATGTATGCTCATTAGAGGTACTATAAAAATGTAAAATTAAAATTATCCAGGGCGGACGGCCCTCGTACAGAGCAAAAACAGCAAGAGACCGAACGAAAATTGACTTAAACAGTTAATTTTCATGCAAAAAGAAAAAAGTGTACAACCTATGGACATCACATATGTATGTATTATCTGTAGAGGTACTATAAAAAAAATTAAAATTAAATTTAGCTAGGGTAGAGGGCCCCCGTACAGAGCAAAAACTGTGAGAGACTGAACGAAAATTGACTTGAATGATTCATTTTCATGTAAAACGAAAAAATTGTACCACCTACGGACATCACATATGTATGTATTATCATCAGAGGTACTATAAAAAAAATTAAAATTAAATTTATCTAGGGCAGAGGGCCCCCGGGCGGATCAAAAACTGTGAGAGACTGGACGAAAATTGACTTAGACGATTAATTTACATGTAAAATAAAAAAGTGTACCACCCATGGACATCACATACGTATGTATTATCATTAGATGTACTATAAAAAAACACAAAACTAAATATATCTCAGTCGGAGAGCCCTCGTACAGAGCAAAAACTCTGAGAGACTGAACGAAAATTGACTTAGACGGTTGATTTACATATTAATCGGAAAAAGTGTACCAACTATGGACATCACATACGTATGTGTTATCATAAGAGGTACTATAAAAAAAAAAAAAACTAAATATATCTAGGGCGGAGAGCCCTCGTACAGAGCAAAATCTCTGAGAGACTGAACGAAATTTGACTTAGACGGTTAATTTTCATGTAAAAAAAAAAGTGTACCACCTACGGACATCACATATGTATGTATTACTCATTAGAGGTACTATAAAAAAATCAAAATTAAATTTATCTAGGGCGGACGGGCCTCGTACAGAGCAAAAACTGTGAGAGACTGAACGAAAATTGACTTAGACGGTTAATTTTCATGTAAAAAAAAAAGTGTACCACCTACGGACATCACATACGTATGTATTATCATTAAAGAGGTACTATAAAAAAACACAAAACTAAATATATCTGGGGCGGAGAGCCCTCGTACAGAGCAAAAACTGTGTGAGACTGAAAGAAAATTCACTTAGACGGTTAATTTTCATGTAAAAAAAAAGTGTACCACCTACGGACATCACATATGTATGTATTATTGCATTAGAGGTACTATAAAAAAATCAAAATTAAATTTATCTTGGGCGGACGGTCCTCGTAAAGAGAAAAAACTGTGAGAGACTGAACGAAAATTGACTTAGACGGTTAATTTTGATGTAAAACGAAAAAAGTGTACCAAATATGGACATCACATATGTATGTATTATCATTAGAGGTACTATAAAAAAACTCATAACTAAATACATCTAGGGCGGGGAGCCCACGTACAGAAGCAAAAATTGTGAGAGACTGAACGAAAATAAACTAAGACGGTTAATTTTCATGTAAAACGAAAAATGTGTACCACCTATGGACATCACATATGTATGTATTATCATTAAAGGTACTACAAAAAAACTAAAACTAAATTTATCTAGGGCGCACGGCCCTCGTACAGAGCAAAAACTGCGAGGGACTGAACCCAAATTGACTTAGACGGTTAATTTACGTATAAAAAGAAAAAAGTGTACCACCTATGGACATCACATATGTATGTATTATCATTAGACGTACTATAAAAAAACACAAAACTAAATATATCTAGGGCGGAGAGCCCTCGTACAGAGCAAAAACTGTGAGACTGAACGAAAATAAACTAAGACGGTTAATTTTCATGTAAAACGAAAAATGTGTACCACCTATGGACATCACATATGTATGTATTATCATTAATGGTACCATAAAAAAAACTAAAACTAACTTTATCTACTGCGTACGGGCCTCGTACAGAGCAAAAACTGTGAGGGAGTGAACCAAAATTGACTTAGACGGTTGACTTACATATAAAAAAGAAAAAAGTGTACCACCTATGGACATCACATATGTATGTATTATCATTAGAGGTACTATAAAAAAATCAAAATTATATTTATCCAGGGCGGACGGGCCTCGTACAGAGCAAAAAAAGCAAGAGACCGGAGCGAAAATTTACTTAAACAGTTAATTTTCATGTAAAACGAAAAAAGGGTACAACCTATGGACATCACACATGTATGTATTATCATTAGAGGTACTATAAAAAAACTCAAAACTATGTATATCTTGGGCGGAGCCTCCTCGTACAGAGCAAAAGCTGTGAGAACCAGAACGATAATTGACATAGACGGTAAATTTTCATGTAAAACGAAAAAAGTGTACCCACCTATGGACATCACATATGTATGTATTATCATTAAGGGTACTACAAAAAAAGTAAAACTAAATTTATCTAGGGCGCACGGCCCTCGTACAAAGCAAAAACTGTGAGGGACTAAAACCAAATTGACTTAGACGGTTAATTTACATATAATAAAAAGAAAGTGTACCACCTATGGACATCACATATGTATGTATTATCATTAGAGGTACTATAAAAAAACACAAAACTAAATATATCCAAGACGGAGAGCCCTCGAACGAAACAAAAACTGTGAGACTGAACGAAAATTGACTTAGACGGTTAATTTTCATGTAAAACAAGAAAAGTGTACCACCTATGGACATCACATATCTATGTATTATCATTAAAGGTACCATAAAAAAAACTAAAACTAACTTTATCTACTGCGTACGATCCTCGTACAGAGCAAAAACTGTGAGAGTGAACCAAAATTGACTTGAACGGTTAATTTACATATAAAAATAAAAAAGTGTACCACCTATGGACATCACAAATGTATGTATTATGATTAGGGGTACTATAAAAATATTAAAATTAAAATTATCCAGGGCGGACGGCCCTCGTACAGAGCAAAAACAGCAAGAGACCGAACGAAAATTGACTTAAACAGTTAATTTTCATGCAAAAAGAAAAAAGTGTACAACCTATGGACATCACACATGTATGTATTATCATTGAAGGTACTATAAAAAAAATTAAAATTAAATTTATCTAGGGCGCACGGCCCTCGTACAAAGCAAAAACTGTGAGGGACTGAAACCAAATTGACTTAGACGGTTAATTTACATATAATAAAAAGAAAGTGTACCACCTATGGACATCACATATGTATGTATTATCATTAGAGGTACTATAAAAAAATGTAAAATTGAATTTATCTATGGCGGAGAGCCCTCGTACAGAGCAAAGACTGTGAGGGACTGAACCAAAATTGACTTGAACGGTTAATTTACATATAAAAATAAAAAAGTGTACCACCTATGGACATCACACATGTATGTAATATCATTAGAGGTACTATAAAAAAAACTCAAAACTAAATATATCTAGGGCGGAGAGCCCTCGTACAGAGCAAATACTGTGAAAGACTCAACGAAAATTTACATAGACGGTTAATTTTCATGTAAAACGAAAAAAGTCTACCACATTTGGACATCACGGATGTACGTATTATCATTAGAGGTACTATAAAAAACAGTAAGAGTGAATTTATCTATGGTGGAGAGCCCTCGTACAGAGCAAAAACAGCAAGAGACCGAACGAAAATTTACTTAAACAGTTAATTTTCATGTAAAACGAAAAAAGTGTACAACCTATGGACATCACATATGTATGTATTATCATTAGAGGTACTATAAAAAAAAGTAAAATTAAATTTATCTAAGGCGGGAGCCCTCGTACAGAGCAGAAACTGTGTGAGACTGAACGAAAATTGACTTAGACAGTTAATTTTTCATGTAAAACGAAAAAAGTGTACCACCTATGGACATCACATATGTATGTATTATCATTGAGGTACTATAAAAAAAACTAAAACTAAATTTATCTACTGCTCACGGTCCTCGTACAGACCAAAAACTGTGAGGGACCGAACGAAAATTTGCCAAACAGTTGAATTTTCATGTAAAACGAAAATTGTGTACAAACTATTGAAATCACATATGTATGTATTATCATTAGAGGTAGTATAAAAAAACACAAAACTAAATATATCTAGGGCGGAGAGCCCTCGTACAGAGCAAAAACTGTGAGAACCAGAACGATAATTGACATAGACGGTAAATTTTCATGTAAAACGAAAAAAATTGTACCACCTATGGACATCATATATGTATGTATTATCATTAGAGGTACTATAAAAAAAAACTCAAAACTAAATATATCTAGGGCGGAGAGCCCTCGTACAAAACAAAAACTGTGAGAGACTGAATGAAAAATTTACATAGACGGTTAATTTTGAGGTAAAACGAAAATAGTGTACCACCTATGGACATCATATATGTATGTATTATCATTGAAGGTACTATAAAAAAAATTAAAATTAAATTTATGTAGGGCGGAGAGCCCTCGTACAGAGCAAAAACTGTGAGACTGAACGAAAATAAACTAAGACGGTTAATTTTCATGTAAAACGAAAAATGTGTACCACCTATGGACATCACATATGTATGTATTATCATTAAAGGTACTACAAAAAAACTAAAACTAAATTTATCTAGGGCGCACGGCCCTCGTACAAAAGCAAAAACTGTGAGGGACTGAACCCAAATTGACTTAGACGGTTGGTTTACATATAAAAAAAGAAAGTGTACCACCTATGGACATCACATATGTATGTATTATCATTAGAGGTACTATAAAAAAAACACAAAACTAAATATATCTAGGGCGGAGAGCCCTCGTACAGAGCAAATACTGTGAAAGACTCAACGAAAATTTACATAGACGGTTAATTTTCATGTAAAACGAAAAAAGTCTACCACATTTGGACATCACGGATCTACGTATTATCATTAGAGGTACTATAAAAAACGGTAAAATTGAATTTATCTATGGTGGAGAGCCCTCGTACAGAGCAAAAACAGCAAGAGACCGAGTGAAAATTGACTTAAACAGTTAATTTTCATGCAAAAAGAAAGAAGCGTACAACCTATGGACATCAGACATGTATGTATTATCATTAGAGGTACAATAAAAAAAATTAAAATTAAATTTATCTAGGGTAGAGGGCCCTCGTACAGAGCAAAAACTGTGAGAACCAGAACGATAATTGACATAGACGGTAAATTTTCATGTAAAACGAAAAAAGTGTACCACCTATGGACATCATATATGTATGTATTATCGTAGAGGTACTATAAAAAAAACTCAAAACTAAATATATCTAGGGCGGAGAGCCCTCGTACCAAACAAAAACTGTGAGAGACTGATCGAAAATTTACATAGACGGTTAATTTTTTGATGTAAAACGAAAAAAGTGTACCACCTGTGGACATCACGTATGTACGTATTATCATTGAAGGTACTATAAAAAACACACAAAACTAAATATATCTATGGCGGAGAGCCCTCGTACAGAGCAAAAACTGTGAGACTGAACGAAAATTTACTTAGACGGTTAATTTTCATGTAAAACGAAAAAAGTGTACCACCTATGAACATCACATATGTACGTATCATCGTCAAAGGTACCATAAAAAAAACTAAAACTAACTTTATCTACTGCTTACGATCCTCGTACAGAGCAAAAACTGTGAGGGAGTGAACCAAAATTGACTTAGACGGTTAATTTACATATAAAAAGAAAAAAGTGTACCACCTATGGACATCACATATGTATGTATTATCATTAGAGGTACTATAAAAATATTAAAATTAAAATTATCTAGGGCGGACGGCCCTCGTACAGAGCAATTTCAACAAGAGACCGAACGAAAATTGACTTAAACAGTTAATTTTCATGCAAAAAGAAAAAAGCGTACCACCTATGGACATCAGACATGTATGTATTATGATTAAAGATACTATAAAAAAAATTAAAATTAAATTTATCTGTGGCGTAGAGCCCTCGTACAGAGCAAAAACTGTGTGAGACTGAACGAAAATTGACATAGACCGTTAATTTTCATGTAAAACGAAAAAAGTGTACCACGTATGGATATCACATTTGTATGTATTATCATTGAAGGTACTATAAAAAAAATTAAAATTAAATTTATGTAGGGCGGAGGGCCCTCGTACAAGAGCAAAAACTGTGAGAGCCAGAACGAAAATTGACTTAGACGGTTAATTTTCATGTAAAAAGAAAAAAGTGTACCACCCATGGACATCACATACGTATGTATGATCATTAGGAGTACTATAAAAAAACACAAAACTAAATATATCTAGGGCGGAGAGCCCTCGTACAGAGCAAAAACTGTGAGAATGAACGAAAATTGACTTAGACGGTTAATTTTCATGTAAAACGAAAAAAATTAATACCACCTATGGACATCACATATGTATGTATTATCATTAAAGGTACCATAAAAAAAACTAAAACTAACTTTATCTACATAGTACGATCCTCGTACAGAGCAAAAACTGTGAGGGAGTGAACCAAAATTGACTTAGACGGTTAATTTACATATAAAAAGAAAAAAGTGTACCACCTATGGACATCACATATGTATGTATTATCATTAGAGGTACTATAAAAATATTAAAATTAAAATTATCTAGGGCGGACGGCCCTCGTACAGAGCAAAAACAGCAAGAGACCGAACGAAAATTGACATAAACAGTTAATTTTCATGCAAAAAAGAAAAAGTGTACAACCTATGGACATCACACATGTATGTATTATCATTAGAGGTACTATAAAAAAAATTAAAATTAAATTTATCTATGGTAGAGGGGCCCCCGTACGGAGCAAAAACTGTGAGAGACTGGACGAAAATTGACTTAGACGGTTAATTTACATATAAAAAGAAAAAAGTGTACCACCCATGGACATCACATACGTATGTATTATCATTAGAGGTACTATAAAAAAAACACAAAACTAAATATGTATCTCGGTCGGAGAGCCCTCGTACAGAGCAAAAACTCTGAGAGGCTGAACGAAAATTGACTTAGACGGTTCATTTACATGTAAAACGAAAATAATGTACCACCTGTGGTCTTTACATATGTATGTATTATCATTGGAGGTACTATAAAAAAAATTAAAACTAAATTTATCTGGGGCGGAGAGCCCTCGTACAGAGCAAAAACTGTGTGAGACTGAACGAAAATTGACTTAGACGGTTAATTTTCATGTAAAACAAAGAAAATGTACCACCTACGGACATCACATACGTATGTATTATCATTGTAGGTACTATAAAAAAACACAAAACTAAATATATCTCGGTCGGAGAGCCCTCGTACTGAGCAAAAGCTCTGAGAGACTGAACGAAATTTGACTTAGACGGTTAATTTTCATGTAAAAAACGAAAATAATGTACCACCTGTGGTCTTTACATATGTATGTATTATCATTGGAGGTACTATAAAAAAAATTAAAATTAGAATTTATCTGGGGCGGAGAGCCCTCGTACAGAGCAAAAACTCTGAGAGACTAGACGAAATTTGATTTAGACGGTTAATTTACATATAAAACGACACATAATTGTACCACCTGTGGACATCACATATGTCTTTATTATCATTAAAGGTACTATAAAAAAACTAAAACTAAACTTATCTATGGCGCACGGCCCTCGTACAGAGCAAAAACTGTGAGGGCATGAACCAAAATTGACTTAGACAGTTAATTTACGTATAAAAAGAAAAAAGTGTACCACCCATGGACATCACATATGTATGTATTATCATTAGAGGTACTATAAAAATATTAAAATTAAAAGTATCTAGGGCGGACGGCCCTCGTACAGAGCAAAAACAACGAGAGACCGAACGAAAATTGACTTAAACAGTTAATTTTCATGCAAAAAGAAAAAATTGTACAGCCTATGGACATCACACATGCATGTATTATCATTAGAGGTACTATAAAAAAACACAAAACTAAATATATCTAGGGCGGAGAGCCCTCATTACAGAGCAAAAACTGTGAGACTGAACGAGGGAGAAATTTACTTAGACAGTTAATTTTCATATAGAAACGAAAAAAGTGTACCACCTATGAACATCACATATGTACGTATTATCATTAGATGTACTATAAAAAACGGTAAAATTGAATTTATCTATGGCGGAGAGCCCTCGTACAGAGCAAACACTGTGAGAGACTGAACGAAAACTGACTTAGACGGTTAATTTACATATTAATAGGAAAAAGTGTACCAAATATGGACATCACATATGTATGTATTATCATTAGAGGTACTATAAAAAAACTCATAACTAAATACATCTAGGGCGGGGAGCCCACGTACAGAAGCAAAAATTGTGAGAGACTGAACGAAAATTTACTTAGACGGTTAATTTTCATGTAAAACGAAAAATGTGTACCACCTATGGACATCACATATGTATGTATTATCATTAAAGGTACTACAAAAGAAACTAAAACTAAATTTATCTAGGGCGCACGGCCCTGGTACAACAGCAAAAACTGTGAGGGACTGAACCCAAATTGACTTAGACGGTTAATTTACATATAAAAAAAAGAAAGTGTACCACCTACGGACATCACATATGTATGTATTATCATTAGAGGTACTATAAAAAAACACAAAACTAAATATATCTAGTGCGGAGAGCCCTCGTACAGAGCAAAAACTGTGAGACTGAACGAAAATTGACTTAGACGGTTAATTTTCATGTAAAACGAAAAAAGTGTACAACCTATGGACATCACACATGTATGTATTATCATTAAAGGTACTATAAAAAAAAAACTAAAACTAAATTTATCTACTGCTCACGGTCACTCGTACAGAGCAAAAACTGTGAGGGACTGAACCAAAATTGACTTAGGCGGTTAATTTACATATAAAAAGAAAAAAGTGTACCACCTACGGACATCACATATGTATGTATTATCATTAGAGGTACTATAAAAAAACACAAAAACTAAATATATCTAGGGCGGAGAGCCCTCGTACAGAGCAAAAACTGTGAAGAATGAACGAAAATTGACTTAGACGGTTAATTTTCATGTAAAACGAAAAAAAGTGTACCACCTATGGACATCACATATGTATGTATTATCATTGAAGGTACCATAAAAAAAAAAAAAAAACTAAAACTAAATTTATCTACTCCGTACGATCCTCGTACAGAGCAAAAACTGTGAGGGAGTGAACCAAAATTGACTTAGACGGTTGACTTACATATAAAAAAAAAGTGTACCACCTATGGACATCACATATGTATGTATTATCATTAGAGGTACTATAAAAATATTAAAATTAAAATTATCTAGGGCGGACGGCCCTCTCGTACAGAAGCAAAAACAGCAAGAGACCGAACGAAAATTGACTTAAACAGTTAATTTTCATGCAAAAAAGAAAAAAGTGTACAACCTATGGACATCACACATGTATGTATTATCATTAGAGGTACTATAAAAAAAATTAAAATTAAATATATCTAGGGCGGAGAGCCCTCTTGCAGAGCAAAAACTGAGATAGACTGAACGAAAATTGACTTAGACGGTTAATTTTCATACAAAACGAAAAAATTGTACCACCTATGGACATCACATATGTATGTATTATCATCAGAGGGTACTATAAAAAAAATTAAAATTAAATTTATCTAGGGCAGAGGGGCCCCCGTGCGGAGCAAAAACTGTGAGAGACTGGACGAAAATTGACTTAGACGGTTAATTTACATATAAAAAGAAAAAAAGTGTACCACCCATGGACATCACATACGTATGTATTATCATTAGAGGTACTATAAAAAAAAAACAAAACTAAATATATCTCGGTCGAAGAGCCCTCGTACAGAGCAAAAACTCTGAGAGACTGAACGAAAATTGACTTAGACGGTTGATTTACATATTAATCGGAAAAAGTGTACCAACTACGGTTCCCATCACATACGTATGTATTATCATTAGAGGTACTATAAAAAAACACAAATCTAAATATATCTAGGGCGGAGAGCCCTCGTACAAAACAAAAAGACTTCTGAGGGACTGAACGAAATTTGACTTAGACGGTTAATTTTCATGTAAAACGAAAATAATGTACCACCTGTGGACATCACATATGTCTTTATTATCATTAAAGGTACTATAAAAAAAAATTAAAATTAAATTTATCTGGGGCGTAGAGCCCTCGTACAGAGCAAAAACTCTGAGGGACTGAACGAAATTTGACTTAGACGGTTAATTTTTTCATGTAAAACGAAAATAATGTACCACCTGTGGACATCAGCATATGTCTTTATTATCATTAAAGGTACTATAAAAAAAATTAAAATTATACATTTATCTGGGGCGTAGAGCCCTCGTACAGAGCAAAAACTGTGTGAGACTGAACGAAAATTGACTTAGAACCGTTAATTTTCATGTAAAACGAAAAAAGTGTACCACGTATGGATATCACGATTTGTATGTATTATCATTGAAGGTACTATAAAAAAAATTAAAATTAAATTTATGTAGGGCGGAGGGCCCTCGTACAGAGTATAAAAACTGTGAGAGCCAGAACGGAAATTGACTTAGACGGTTAATTTTCATGTAAAAAGAAAAAAGTGTACCACTCCATGGACATCACATACGTATGTATGATCATTAGAGGTACTATAAAAAAACACAAAACTAAATATATCTAGGGCGAGAGAGTTCTCGTACAGAGCAAAAACTGTGAGAATGAACGAAAATTGACTTAGACGGTTAAAATTTTCATGTAAAACGAAAAAAAGTGTACCACCTATGGACATCACATATGTATGTATTATCATTAAAAGGTACCATAAAAAAACTAAAACTAACTTTATCTACTGCGTACGATCCTCGTACAGAGCAAAAACTGTGAGGGGAGTGAACCAAAATTTGACTTAGACGGTTAATTTTACATATAAAAAAGAAAAAAGTGTACCACCTATGGACATCACATATGTATGTATTATCATTAAGAGGTACTATAAAAATATTAAAATTAAAATTATCTAGGGCGGACGGCCCTCGTAAGTTAGAGCAAAAACAGCAAGAGACCGAACGAAAAATTGACTTAAACAGTTAATTTTCATGCAAAAAAGAAAAAAAGTGTACAACCTATGGACATCACACATGTATGTATTATCAGGAGAGGTACTATAAAAAAAATTAAAAATTAAATTTATCTAGGGTAGAGGGGGCCCCCGTACAGAGCAAAAACTGAGAGAGACTGAACGAAAATTGACGGCTTAGACGGTTAATTTTCATGTAAAACGAAAAAATTGTACCACCTATGGACATCACATATGTATGTATTATCATCAGAGTGTACTATAAAAAAATTAAAATTAAATTTATCTAGGGCAGAGGGCCCCCGTGCGGAGCAAAAACTGTGAGAGACTGGACGAAAATTGACTTAGACGGTTAATTTACATATAAAAAGAAAAAAGTGTACCACCCATGGACATCTACATACGTATGTATTATCATTAGAGGTACTATAAAAAAAAACAAAACTAAATATATCTCGGTCGAAGAGCCCTCGTACAGAGCAAAAAACTCTGAGAGACTGAACAGAAAATTGACTTAGACGGTTG
Organism: Diplolepis rosae; assembly: GCA_030998225.1. Taxonomy (NCBI): domain Eukaryota; kingdom Metazoa; phylum Arthropoda; class Insecta; order Hymenoptera; family Diplolepididae; genus Diplolepis; species Diplolepis rosae. The sequence continues at coordinate 42,455 of JAPYXD010000461.1, forward strand.
ATTCTACATATTAATTCGGAAAAAGTGTACCAACTATGGACATCACATACGTATGTGTTATCATTAGGAGGTACTACTATAAAAAAAAAAAACTAAATATATCTAGGGCGGAGAGTCCTCGTACAGAGCAAAAACTGTGTGAGACTGAACGAAAATTGACTTAGACGGTTAATTTTAAATGTAAAACGAAAAAAATGTGTACCACCTATGGACATCACATATGTATGTATTATCATTAAAGGTACTACAAAAACTAAAACTAAATTTATCTAGGGCGCACGGCCCTGGTACAAAGCAAAAAAAACTGTGAGGGACTGAACCCAAATTGACTTAGACGGTTAATTTACATATAAAAAAAAGAAAGTGTACCACCTACGGACATCACATATGTATGTATTATCATTAGAGGTACTATAAAAAAAAATTTACTAAAACTAAATATATCTAGTGCGGAGAGCCCATCGTACAGAGCAAAAACTGTGAGACTGAACGAAAATTGACTTAGACGGTTAATTTTCATGTAAAACGAAAAAAAGTGTACAACCTATGGACATCACACATGTATGTATTTATCATTAAAGGTACTATAAAAAAAAACTAAAACTAAATTTATCTACTGCTCACGGTCCTCGTACAGAGCAAAAACTGTGAGGGACTGAACCAAAATTGACTTAGGCGGTTAATTTACATATAAAAAGAAAAAAGTGTACCACCTACGGACATCACATATGTATGTATTATCATTAGAGGTGACTATAAAAAAACACAAAACTAAATATATCTAGGGCGGAGAGCCCTCGTACAGAGCAAAAACTGTGGAGAATGAACGAAAATTGACTCTAGACGGTTAATTTTCATGTAAAACGAAAAAAGTGTACCACCTATGGACATCACACATATGTATGTATTATCATTGAAAGGTACCATAAAAAAAACTAAAACTAAATTTATCTACTGCGTACGATCCTCGTACAAGAGCAAAAACTGTGAGGGAGTGAACCAAAATTGACTTAGACGGTTAATTTACATATAAAAAGAAAAAAGTGTACCACCTATGGACATCACATATGTATGTATTATCATTCAGAGGTACTATAAAAATATTAAAATTAAAATTATCTAGAATGCGGACGGCCCTCGTACAGAGCAAAAACAGCAAGAGACCGAACGAAAATTGACTTAAACAGTTAATTTTCATGCAAAAAGAAAAAAAGTGTACAACCTATGGACATCACACATGTATGTATTATCATTAGAGGTACTATAAAAAAAAATTAAAATTAAATATATCTAGGGCGGAGAGCCCTCTTGCAGAGCAAAAACTGAGATAGACTGAACGAAAATTGACTTAGACGGTTAATTTTCTATGTAAAACGAAAAATTGTACCACCTATGGACACATCACATATGTATGTATTATCATCAGAGGTGTACTATAAAAAAATTAAAATTAAATTTATCTAGGGCAGAGGGCCTCCCGTGCGGAGCAAAAACTGTGAGAGACTGGACGAAAATTGACTTAGACGGTTAATTTACATATAAAAAGAAAAAAAGTGTACCACCCATGGACATCACATACGTATGTATTATCATTGAGATTTGTACTATAAAAAAAAAACAAAACTAAATATATCTCGGTCGAAGAGCCCTCGTACAGAGCAAAAACTCCTGAGAGACTGAACGAAAATTGACACTTAGACGGTTGATTTACATATTAATCGGAAAAAGTGTACCAACTACGGGACATCACATACGTATGTATTATCATTAGAGGTACTATAAAAAACACACAAATCTAAATATATCTAGGGCGGAGAGCCCTCGTACAGAGCAAAAACTCTGAGGGACTGAACAGGAAATTTGACTTAGACGGTTAATTTTCATGTAAAACGAAAATAATGTACCACCTGTGGACATCACATATGTCTTTATTATCATTAAAGGTACTATAAAAAAAATTAAAATTAAATTTATCTGGGGCGTAGAGCCCTCGTACAGAGCAAAAAACTCTGAGGGACTGAACGAAATTTGACTTAGACGGTTACATTTTCATGTAAAACGAAAATAATGTACCACCCGGTGTGGACATCACATATGTCTTTATTATCATTAAAGGTACTATAAAAAAAATTAAAATTAAATTTATCTGGGGCGTAGAGCTCCTCGTAACAGAGCAAAAACTGTGTGAGACTGAACGAAAATTGACTCTAGACCGTTAATTTTCATGTAAAACGAAAAAAAGTGTACCACGTATGGATATCACATTTGTATGTATTATCATCGTGAAGGTACTATAAAAAAAATTAAAATTAAATTTATGTAGGGCGGGAGGGCCCTCGTACAGAGCAAAAACTGTGAGAGTTTTCAGAACGGAAATTGACTTAGACGGTTAATTTTCATGTAAAAAGAAAAAAGTGTACCACCCATGGACATCACATACGTATGTATGATCATTAGAGGTACTATAAAAAAACACAAAACTAAATATATCTAGGGCGGAGAGTTCTCGTACAGAGCAAAAACTGTGAGAATGAATTAGAAAATTGACTTAGACGGTTAATTTTCATGTAAAACAGAAAAAATTGTACCACCTAGGGACATCACATATGTATGTATTATCATTAAAGGTACCATAAAAAAAACTAAAACTAACTTTATCTACTCCGTACGATCCTCGTACAGAGCAAAAACTGTGAGGGAGTGAACCAAAATTGACTTAGACGGTTGACTTACATATAAAAAAAAAGTGTACCACCTATGGACATCACATATGTATGTATTATCATTAGAGGTACTATAAAAATATTAAAATTAAAATTATCTAGGGCGGACGGCCCTCGTACAGAGCAAAAAACAGCAAGAGACCGAACGAAAATTGACTTAAACAGTTAATTTTCATGCAAAAAGAAAAAAGTGTACAACCTATGGACATCACACATGTATGTATTATCATTAGAGGTACTATAAAAAAAATTAAAATTAAATTTATCTAGGGTAGAGGGCCCCCGTACAGAGCAAAAACTGAGAGAGACTGAACGAAAATTGACTTAGACGGTTAATTTTTCATGTAAAACGAAAAAATTGTACCACCTATGGACATCACATATGTATGTATTATCATCAGAGGTACTATAAAAAAAATTAAAATTAAATTTATCTAGGGCAGAGGGCCCCTCGTGCGGAGCAAAAACTGTGAGAGACTGAAAGAAAATTGACTTATACGGTTAATTTACGTATAAAAAGAAAAAAGTGTACCACCCATGGACATCACACACTTATGTATTATCATTGAAGGTACTATAAAAAAAATTAAAACTAAACTTATCTTGGGCGAAGAGCCCTCGTACAGAGCGAAAAACTCTGAGAGACTGAAACGAAAATTGACTTAGACGGTTGATTTACATATTAATCGGAAAAAGTGTACCAACTATGGACATCACATACGTATGTGTTATCATTAGAGGTACTATAAAAAAAAAAACTAAATATATCTAGGGCGGAGAGTCCTCGTACAGAGCAAAAACTGTGTGAGACTGAACGAAAATTGACTTAGACGGTTAATTTTAATGTAAAACAAAAAAGTGTACCACCTACGGACATCACATACGTATGTATTATCATTATAGGTACTATAAAAAAACACAAAACTAAATATACCTAGGGCGGAGAGCCCTCGTACAGAGCAAAAACTTTGAGAGACTGAACGAAATTTGACTCAGACGGTTAATTTTCATGTAAAACGAAAATAATGTACCACCTGTGGACATCACATATGTCTTTATTATCATTAAAGGTACTATAAAAAAATGTAAAATTAAATTTATCTGGGGCGTAGAGCCCTCGTACAGAGCAAAAACTCTGAGGGACCTGAACGAAATTTGAGCTTTAGACGGTTAATTTTCATGTAAAACGAAAAATAATGTACCACCTGTGGACATCACATATGTCTTTATTATAATTAAAGGTACTATAAAAAAAATTAAAATTAAATTTATCTGGGGCGTAGAGCCCTGCGTACAGAGCTTAAAAACTGTGTGAGACTGAACGAAAATTGACTTAGACCGTTAATTTTCATGTAAAACGAAAAAAGTGTACCACGTATGGATATCCACATTTGTATGTATTATCATTTGAAGGTACTATAAAAAAAATTAAAAAATTAAATTTATGTAGGGCGGAGGGCCCTCGTACAGAGCAAAAACTGTGAGAGCCAGAACGAAAATTGACTTAGACGGTTAATTTTCATGTATAACGACAAAAATGTACCACCTATGGACATCACATATGTATGTATTATCATTAGACGTACTATAAAAAAAATTAAAATTAAATTTATCTAAGGCGGAGAGCCCACGTACAGAGCAGAAACTGAGTGAGACTGAACGAAAATTGACTTAGACGGTTAATTTTCATCTACAACGAAAAAATTGTACCACCCCTGGACATCACATATGTATGTAGTATCATTACACGTACTATAAAAAAACACAATACTCAATTTATCTAGGGCGGAGAGCCCTCGTACAGAGCAAAAACTGTGAGAACCAGAACGATAATTGACATAGACGGTAAATTTTCATGTAAAACGAAAAAAGTGTACCACCTATGGACATCATATAGTGTATGTATTATCATTAGAGGTACTATAAAAAAAACTCAAAACTAAATATATCTAGGGCGGAGAGCCCTCGTACAGAGCAAAAACTGTGAGAGACTGGAACGAAAATTTTCAACATAGACGGTTAATTTTGATGTAAAAAGAAAATAGTGTACCACCTATGGACATCATATATGTATGTATTATCATTGAAGGTACTATAAAAAAACACAAATCTAAATATATCTATGGCGGAGAGCCCTCGTACAGAGCAAAAACTGTGAGACTGAACGAAAATTTATTTAGACGGTTAATTTTCATGTAAAACGAGAAAATAGTGTACCACCTATATGGACATCATATATGTATGTATTATCATTGAAAGGTACTATAAAAAAACTCAAAAAACTAAATATATCTAGGGCGGAGAGCCCTCTCATTGTACAGAGCAAAAACTGTGAGAGACTGAACGAAAATTTACTTAGACGGTTAATTTTTCATGTAAAACGAAAAATGTGTACCACCTATGGACATCACAAATGTATGTATTATGATTAAAAGGTACTACAAAAAAATCTAAAACTAAATTTATCTAGGGCGCACGGCCCTCGTACAAAGCAAAAACTGTGAGGGACTGAACCCAAATTGACTTAGACGGTTAATTTACATATAAAAAAAAAGAAAGTGTGCCACCTATGGACATCACATATGTATGTATTATCATTAGAGGTACTATAAAAATATTAAAATTAAAATTATCTAGGGCGGACGGCCTTCGTACAGAGCAAAAACAGCAAGAGACCAAACGAAAATTGACTTAAACAGTTAATTTTCATGCAAAAAGAAAAAAGCGTACAACCTATGGACATCACACACATGTATGTATTATCATTAGAGGTACTATAAAAAAAATTAAAATTAAATTTATCTAGGAGTAGAGGGCCCTCGTACAGAGCAAAAACTGAGAGAACCAGAACGATAATTGACATAGACGGTAAATTTTCATGTAAAACGAAAAAAGTGTACCTACCTATGGACATCATATATGTATGTATTATCATTAGAGGTACTATAAAAAAAACTCAAAACTAAATATATCTAGGGCGGAGAGCCCTCGTACAGAGCAAAAACTTTGAGAGACTGATCGAAAATTTACATAGACGGTTAATTTTGATGTAAAATGAAAAAAGTGTACCACCTATGGACATCACATATGTACGTATTATCATTGAAGGTACTATAAAAAAACACAAAACTAAATATATCTATGGCGGAGAGCCCTCGTACAGAGCAAAAACTGTGAGACTGAACCAAAATTTACTTAGACGGTTATATTTCATGTAAAACGAAAAAAGTGTACCACATATGAACATCACATATGTACGTATTAGTCATTAGAGGTACTATAAAAAAACGGTAAAATTGAATTTATCTATATGGCGGAGAGCCCTCGTACAGAGCAAAAACTGTGAGGGATACCTGAACCCAAATTGACTTAGACGGATTAATTTACATATAAAAAAAGAAAGTGTACCACCTACGGACACTCACATTTGTATGTATTATCATTAGAGGTACTATAAAAAAACACAAAACTAAATATATCTAGGGCGGAGAGCCCTCGTACAGAGCAAAAACTGTGAGACTCGAACGCAAATTGACTTAGACGGTTAATTTCTCATGTAAAACGAAAAAAGTGTACCACCTATGGACATCACACATGTATGTATTATCATTAAAGGTACTATAAAAAAACTTAAAAATTAAATTTATCTACTGCGTACGATCCTCGTACAGAGCAAAAACTGTGAGGGAGTGAACCAAAATTGACTTAGACGGTTAATTTACATATAAAAAGAAAAAAGTGTACCACCTATGGACATCACATATGTATGTATTATCATTAGAGGTACTATAAAAATCTTAAAATTAAAATTATCTAGGGCGGACGGCCCTCGTACAGAGCAAAAACAGCAAGAGACCGAACGAAAATTGACATAAACAGTTAATTTTCATGCAAAAAGAAAAAAGTGTACAACTCTTATGGACATCACACATGTATGTATTATCATTAGAGGTACTATAAAAAAAACACAAAACTAAATATATCTCGGTCGGAGAGCCCTCGTACTGAGCAAAAAAGCTCTGAGAGACTGAACGAAATTTGACTTAGACGGTTAATTTTCATGTAAAACGAAAATAATGTATGCCACCTGTGGGTCTTTACATATGTATGTATTATCATTGGAGGTACTATAAAAAAAATTAAAAATTAAATTTATCTAGGGCAGAGGTCCCCCGTGCGGAGCAAAAAACTGTTGAGAGACTGGACGAAAAATTGACTTAGACGGTTAATTTACATATAAAAAGAAAAAAGTGTACCACCCCATGGACATCATATACGTATGTATTATCATTAGAGGTACTATAAAAAAACACAAGACTAAATATATCTCGGTCGGAGAGCCCTCGTACAGAGCAAAAACTCTGAGAGACTGAACGACAATTGACTTAGACGGTTGGATTTATACATATTAATCGGAAAAGTGTACCAACTATGGACATCACATACGTATGTATATTAATCATTAGAGGTACTATAAAAAAAACTACAAAACTAAATATATCTCGGTCGGAGAGCCCTCGTACTGAGCAAAAGCTCTGAGAGACTTGAACAAATTTGACTTAGACGGTTAATTTTCATGTAAAACGAAAATAATGTACCACCTGTGGTCTTTACATATGTATGTATTATCATTGGAGGTACTATAAAAAAAAATTAAAATTAAATTTATTCTGGGGCGGAGAGCCCTCGTACAGAGCAAAAACTGTGTGAGACTGAACGAAAATTGACTTAGACGGTTAATTTTCATGTAAAACAAAAAAGTGTACCACCTACGGACATCACATACGTATATGTATTATCATTAGAGGTACTATAAAAAAACACAAAACTAAATATATCTAGGGCGGAGAGCCCTCGTACAGAGCAAAAACTCTGAGAGACTAATCGAAATTTGATTTAGACGGTTAATGTACATATACAACGACATAATTGTACCACCTATGGACATCACATATGTCTTTATTATCATTAAAAGGTACTATAAAAAAACTAAAACTAAAGATATCTATCGCGCAGAGCCCTCGTACAGAGCAAAAACTGTGAGGGCATGAACCAAAAGTGACTTAGACGGTTAATTTACGTATAAAAAGAAAAAAGTGTACCACCCATGGACACATTACATACGTATGAATTATTATTAGAGGTAATATAAAAAAAACGCAAAACTAAATATATCTAGAGGGCGGAGAGCCCTCGTACAGAGCAAAAACTCTGAGAGGCTGAACGAAATTTGACTTAGACGGTGGTAATTTTCATGTAAAACCAAAATAATGTACCACCTGTGGTCTTTACATATGTATGTGTTATCATTAGAGGTACTATAAAAAAATTAAAATTAAATTTATCAGGGGCGAAGAGCCCTCGTACATTTAGCAAAAATCTGTGTGAGACTGAAACGAAAATTGACTTAGACCGTTAATTTTCATTTTAAAACGAAAAAAAGTGTATCCACGTATGGATATATATATCACATTTGTATGTATTATCATTGAAGGTACTATAAAAAAAAATTAAAAATTAAAATTTATATGTAGGGCGGAGGACACTCAGTACAGCGCAAAAAAATCTGTGAGAGCCAGAACGAAAATTGACTTAGACGGTTAATTTTTTCATGTAAAACGACAAAAAATGTACCACCTATGGACATCACATATGTATGTATTATCATTAGAGGTACTATAAAAAAAATTAAAATTAAATTTCCAACGATCTTAAGGCGGAGAGCCCTCCGTACGCAGAGCAGAAACTGTGTGAGACTGAACGAAAATTGACTTAGAAGGTTAATTTTCATGTAAAACGAAAAAAGTGTACTACCTATGGACATCACATATGTATGTACTATCATTAAAGGTACCCATAACAAAAAAACTAAAACTAACTTTATCTACTGCGTACGATCCTCGTACAGAGCAAAAACTGTGAGGGAATAGAACCAAAATTGACTTAGACGGTTGAATTTACATATAAATAGAAAAAAGTGTACCACCTATGTGACATCACATATGTATGTATTGTCATTAAAGGTACTATATAAAAAAATCAAAATTAAATTTATCTAGGGCGGACGGGCCTCGTACAGAGCAAAAACAGCAAGAGACCGAACGAAAATTTACTTACACAGTTAATTTTCATGTAAAACGAAAAAAGTGTACAACTCTGTGGACATCACACATGTATGTATTGTCATTAAAGGTACTATAAAAAAAAACTAAAACTAAATTTATCTACTGCTCACGGTCCTCGTACAGAGCGCAAAAACTGTGAGGGACTGAACCAAAATTGACTTAAGACGGTTAATTTACATATAAAAAGAAAAAAGTGTACCACCCTATGGACATCACATATGTATGTATTATCATTAGAGGTACTATAAAAAAATCAAAAATTAAATTTATCTAGGGCGGACGGGCCTCGTACAGAGCAAAAACAGCAAGAGACCGAACGAAAATTTACTTACACAGTTAATTTTCATGTAAAACGAAAAAAGTGTACAACCTGTGGACATCACACATGTATGTATTGTCATTAAAGGTACTATAAAAAAAAACTAAAACTAAATTTATCTACTGCTCACGGTCCTCGTACAGAGCAAAAATCTGTGAGGGACTGAACCAAATTGACTTGAGACGGTTAATTTACATATAAAAAAGAAAAAAGTGTACCACCTATGGACATCACTACATGTATGTATTATCATTAAAGGTACTATAAAAAAAACTAAAACTAAATTTATCTACTGCACACGGTCCTCGTACAGAAGCAAAAACTGTGAAAACTTTGAGGACTGAACCAAAATTGACTTAGACGGTTAATTTACATATAAAAAGAAAAAAGTGTCACCACCTACGGACATCACATATGTATGTATTATCATTAGAGGTACTTTAAGAAAATCAAAATTAAATTTATCTAGGGCGGACGGGCTCTCGTACAGGAGCAAAAACAGCAGAGAGACCGAACGAAAATTTACTTCAAACAGTTAATTTTCATGTGTAAGGAAACGAAAAAAGTGTACAACCTATGGACATCACACATGTATGTATTATCATTAGAGGTACTATAAAAAAAATTAAAATTAAATTTATCTAGGGTAGAGGGCCCTCTTACAGAGCAAAAACTGTGAGAACCAGAACGATAATTGACATAGACGGTTACACTTTTCATGTAAAACGAAAAATGTGTACCACCTATGGACATCACATATGTATGTATTATGATAAAAGGTACTACAAAAAAACTAAAACTAAATTTATCTAGGGCGCACGGCCCTCGTACAAAGCAAAAACTGTGAGGGACTGAACCCAAATTGACTTAGACGATTAATTTACATATAAAAAAAAGAAAGTGTACCACCTATGGACATCACATATGTATGTATTATCATTAGAGGTACTATAAAAATATTAAAATTAAAATTATCTAGGGCGGACGGCCCTCGTACAGAGCAAAAACAGCAAGAGACCGAACGAAAATTAAGACTTAAACAGTTAATTTTCATGCAAAAAGAAAAAAAGCGTACAACCTATGGACATCACACATGTATGTATTATCATTAGAGGTACTATAAAAAAAATTAAAAATTAAATTTATCTAGGGTAGAGGGCCCTCGTACAGAGCAAAAACTGTGAGAACCAGAACGATAATTGACATAGACGAGTAAATTTTCATGTAAAACAGAAAAAGTGTACCACCTATGGACATCATATATGTATGTATTATCATTAGAGGTACTATAAAAAAAACTCAAAACTAAATATATCTAGGGGCGGAGAGCCCTCGTACAAGAGCAAAAAAACCTTGTGAGAGACTGATCGAAAATTATACATAGACGGTTAATTTTGATGTAAAAACGAAATAAGTGTACCACCTATGGACATCACATATGTACGTATTATCATTGAAGGTACTATAAAAAAACACAAAACTAAATATATCTATGGCGGAGAGCCCTCGTACAGAGCAAAAACTGTGAGACTGAACCAAAATTTACTTAGACGGTTATATTTCATGTAAAACGAAAAAAGTGTACCACATATGAACATCACATATGTACGTATTATCATTAGAAGTACTATAAAAAACGGTAAAATTGAATTTATCTATGGCGGAGAGCCCTCGTACAGAAGGCAAAAACTGTGAGGGACTGAACCCAAATTGACTTAGACGGTTAATTTACATATAAAAAAAAGAAAGTGTACCACCTACGGACATCACATATGTATGTATTATCATTAGAGGTACTATAAAAAAACACAAAACTAAATATATCTAGGGCGGAGAGCCCTCGTACAGAGCAAAAACTGTGAGACTGAACTATGCAAATTGGACTTAGACGGTTAATTTTCATGTAAAACAGAAAAAAGTGTACCACTCTATGGACATCACAGATGTATGTATTATCATTAAAGGTACCATAAAAAAAACTAAAACTAACTTTATCTACTGCGTACGATCCTCGTACAGAGCAAAAACTGTGAGGGAGTGAACCAAAATTGACTTTCAGACGGTTAATTTACATATAAAAAGAAAAAAGTGTACCACCTATGGACATCACATATGTATGTATTATCATTAGAGGAACTATAAAAAATATTAAAATTAAAATTATCTAGGGCGGACGGCCCTCGTAACAGAGCAAAAACAGCAAGAGACCGAACGAAAATTGACATAAACAGTTAATTTTCATGCAAAAAGAAAAAAGTGTACAACTCATGAACATCACATATGTATGTGTTATCATTAGAGGTACTATAAAAAAATTAAAATTAAATTTATCTGGGGCGAAGAGCCCTCGTACAGAGCAAAAACTGTGAGGGAATAGAACCAAAATTGACTTAGACGGTTAATTTACATATAAAAGAAAAAAGTGTACCACCTACGGACATCACATATGTATGTATTATCATTAGAGGGGTACTTATAAAAAAATCCGAAATTAAATTTATCTAGGGCGGACGGCCTCGTACAGAGCAAAAACAGCAAGAGACCGAACGAAAATTTACTTACACAGTTAATTTTCATGTAAAACGAAAAAAAAGTGTACAACCTGTGGACATCACACATGTATGTATTATCATTAAAGGTACTATAAAAAAAACTAAAACTAAATTTATCTACTGCACACGGTCCTCGTACAGTAGCAAAAACTGTGAGGGACTGAACCAAAATTGACTTAGACGGTTAATTTACATATAAAAAGAAAAAAGTGTACCACCTACGGACATCACATATGTATGTATTATCATTAGAGGTACTATAAGAAAATCAAAATTAAATTTATTCGTAGGGCGGACGGGCCTCGTACAGAGCAAAAACAGCAAGAGACCGAACGAAAATTTACTTAAACAGTTGAAATTTTCATGTAAAATTGCGAAAAAAGTGTACAACCTATGGACATCACACATGTATACTTGTATTATCATTAGAGAGTGTACTATAAAAAAACTCAAAACTTATGTATATCTTGGGCGGAGCCCCCTCGTACAGAGCAAAAACTGTGAGAACCATGAAACGATAATTGACATAGACGGTAAATTTCCATGTAAAACGAAAAAAGTGTACCCCCTATGAACATCACATATGTACGTATTATCATTAGAGGTACTATAAAAAACGGTAAAATTGAATTTATCTATGGCGGAGAGCCCTCGTACAGCGCAAAAAAAACTGTGAGCGACTGAACGAAAATTTACATTAACGGTTAATTTTCATGTAAAACGAAAAAAGTGTACCCCCTATGAACATCACATATGTACGTATTATCATTAGAGGTACTATAAAAAACGGTAAAATTGAATTTATCTATGGCGGAGAGCCCTCGTACGAGAGCAGCAAAAACTGTGAGAGATCTGAACGTAAATTGACTTAGACGGTTAATTATCATGTAAAACGAAAAAAGTGTACCACCTATGGACATCATATATGTATGTATTATCATTAGAGGTACTATAAAAAAACTCAAAATCTAAATATATCTAGGGCGGAGAGCCCTCGCACAGAAGCAAAAACTGTGAGAACCAGAACGATAATTGACATAGACGGTAAAAATTTTCATGTAAAACGAAAAAAGTGGTAACCACCTATGGACATCAGTATATGTATGTATTATCATTAAAGGTACTATAAAAAAAAAACTAAAACTAAATTTATCTACTGCTCACGGCCCCTCGTACAGAGCAAAAACTGTGAGGGACTGAACCAAAATTGACTTAGGCGGTTAATTTACATATAAAAAGAAAAAAGTGTACCACCTACGGACATCACATATGTATGTATTATCATTAGAGGTACTATAAAAAAAAACACAAAACTAAATATATCTAGAGGGCGGAGAGCCCTCGTACAGAGCAAAAACTGTGAGACTGAACGAAAATTGACTTAGACGGTTAATTTTCATGTAAAACGAAAAAAAGTGTACCACCTATGGACATCACATATGTATGTATTATCATTAAAGGTAACCATAAAAAAAAACTAAAACTAACTTTATCTACTGCGTACGATCCTCGTACAGAGCAAAAACTGTGAGGGAGTGAACCAAAAATTGACTTAGACGGTTAATTTACATATAAAAAGAAAAAAGTGTACCACCTATGGACATCACATATGTATGTATTATCATTAGAGGTACTATAAAAATATTAAAATTAAAATTATCTAGGGCGGACGGCCCTCGTACAGAGCAAAAACAGCAAAGGGACCGAACGAAAATTGACTTAAACAGTTAATTTTCATGCAAAAAGAAAAAAGTGTACAACCTATGGACATCACACATGTATGTATTATCATTAGAGGTACTATAAAAACAATTAAAATTAAATTTATCTAGGGCAGAGGGCCCCCGTACCAAGAGCAAAAACTGTGAGAGACTGAACGAAAATTGACTTAGACGGTTAATTTTTTCATGTAAAACGAAAAAATTGTACCACCTATGGACATGACATATGTATGTATTATCATCAGAGGTACTATAAAAAAAATTAAAATTAAATTTATCTAGGGCAGAGGGCCCCCGTGCGGAGCAAAAACTGTGAGAGACTGGACGAAAATTGACTTAGACGGTTAATTTACATATAAAAAGAAAAAAAGTGTAACACCCATGGACATCACATACGTATGTATGATCATTAGAGGAATTACTATAAAAAAACACAAAACTAAATATATCTCGGTCGGAGAGCCCTCGTACAGGAGCAAAAACTCTGAGAGACTGAAACGAAAATTGACTTAGACGGTTGATTTACATATTAATCGGAAAAAGTGTACCAACTATGGACACTCACATCACGTATGTGTTATCATTAGAGGTACTATAAAAAAAAAAACTAAATATATCTAGGGCGGAGAGCCCTCGTACAGAGCAAAAGCTCTGAGAGACTGAACGAAATTTGACTTAGACGGTTAATTTTCATGTAAAACGAAAAATAATGTACCACCTGTGGTCTTTACATATGTATGTATTATCATTGGAGGTACTATAAAAAAAATTAAAATTAAATTTATCTGGGGCGGAGAGCCCTCGTACAGAGCAAAAACTGTTTGAGACTGAACGAAAATTGACTCTAGACGGTTAATTTTTCATGTAAAACAAAAAAGTGTACCACCTACGGATATTATCACATACGTATGTATTATCATTAGAGGTACTATAAAAAAACTCAAAACTATGTATATCTTGGGCGGAGCCCTCTCGTACAGAGCAAAAACTGTGAGAACCAGAACGATAATTGACATAGACGGTAAATTTCCATGTAAAACGAAAAAAGTGTACCCCCTATGAACATCACATATGTACGTATTATCATTAGAGGTACTATAAAAAAACGGTAAAATTGAATTTATCCATATGGCGGAGAGCCCTCGTACAGCGCAAAAACTGTGAGAGACTGAACGAAAATTTAACATTAACTGGTTTCAATTTTCTATGTAAAAACGAAAAAAAGTGTACCCCCTATGAACATCACATATGTACGTATTATCATTAGAGGTACTATAAAAAACGGTAAAATTGAATTTATTCATATGGCGGGAGAGCCCTCAGGAAATAGCAAAAAACTGTGAGAGACTGAACGAAAACTGACTTAGACGGTTAATTTACATATTAATAGGAAAAAGTGTACCAACAATGGACACTCACATATGTGTGTATTATCATTAGAGGTACTATAAAAAAATCAAAAATTAAATTTATCTACTGCGCACGGCCCTCGTAAAGAGCAAAAACAGCAAGAGACCGAACGAAAATTGACTTAAACAGTTAATTTTCATGTAAAACGAAAAAAGTGTACCACCTTTGGACATAACATATGTATGTATTATCATTAGAGGTACTATAAAAAAAACTAAAACTAAATTTATCTACTTCTCACGGTCCTCGTACAGAGCAAAAACTGTGAGACTGAACGAAAATTGACTTAGACGGTTAATTTTCAAAACTGTAAAACGAAAAAAGTGTACCACCTAACGTGGACGGATCACATATGTATGTACTATCATTAAAGGTACTGCATAAAAAAACTAAAACTAACTTTATCTAGGCATTTGCGTACGATCCTCGTACAGAGCAAAAACTGTGAGGGAATGAACCACAAATTGACGGCTTAGACGGTTAATTTACATATAAAAAGAAAAAGTGTACCACCTCATGGACATCACATATGTATGTATTATCATTAGAGGTACTATAAAAAAATCAAAATTAAATTTATCTAGGGCGGACGGGCCTTCAAAATACAGAGCAAAAAAAAACAGCAAGAGACCGAACGAAAATTTACTTACACATGAAGTTAATTTTCATGTAAAACGAAAAAAGTGTACAACCTATGGACATCACACATGTATGTATTATCATTTAAAGGTACTATAAAAAAATTAAAATTAAATTTAGCATCTAAGGCGGAGAGCCCTCGTACAGAGCAGAAACTGTGTGAGACTGAACGAAAATTTTTGACTTAGACGGTTAATTTTCATGCTCAAAACGAAAAAAAGTGTACCACCTATGGACATCACATATGTATGTATTATCATTAAAGGTACTATAAAAAAAACTAAAACTAAATTTATCTACTGCTCACGATCCTCGTACAGACCAAAAACTGTGAGGGACTGAACGAAAATTGACTTAGACGGTTAATTTACATATAAAAAGAAAAAAGTGTACCACCTATGGACATCACACATGTATGTATTATCATTAAAGGTACTATAAAAAAAACTAAAACTAAATTTATCTACTGCTCACGGTCCTCGTACAGAGCAAAGACTGTGAGGGACTGAACCAAAATTAGCTTAGACGGTTAATTTACATACGAAAAGAAAAAAGTGTACCACCTACGGACATCACATATGTATGTATTATCATTAGAGGTACTATAAGAAAATCAAAATTAAATTTATCTAGGGCGGACGGGCCTCGTACAGAGCAAAAACAGCAAGAGACCGAACGAAAATTTACTTAAACAGTTAATTTTCATGTAAAACGAAAAAAGTGTACAACCTATGGACATCACATATGTATGTATTATCATTAGAGGTACTATAAAAAAAATTAAAATTAAATTTATCTAAGGCGGAGAGCCCACGTACAGAGCAGAAACTGTGTGAGACTGAACGAAAATTGACTTAGACGGTTAATTTTCATGTAAAACGAAAAAAGTGTACCACCTATGGACATCACATATGTATGTATTATCATTAAAGGTACTATAAAAAAAACTAAAACTAAATTTATCTACTGCTCACGGTCCTCGTACAGAGCAAAAACTGTGAGAGACAGAACGAAAATTGACTTAAACAGTTAATTTTCATGTAAAACGAAAAAAGTGTACAACCTATGGACATCACACATGTATGTAATATCATTAGAGGTACTATAAAAAAAACTCAAAACTAATTATATCTAGCGCGGAGAGCCCTCGTACAGAGCAAATACTGTGAGAGACTGAACGAAAATTTACATAGACGGTTAATTTTCATGTAAAACGAAAAAAGTGTACCCCCTATAGACATCACATATGTACGTATTATCATTAGAGGTACTATAAAAAAATTAAAAATTAAGTTTATCTATGGCGGAGAGCCCTCGTACAGAGCAAAGACTGTGAGGGACTGAACCAAAATTGACTTAGACGGTTAATTTACATATAAAAAGAAAAAAGTGTACCACCTATGGACATCACATATGTATGTATTATCATTAGAGGTACTATAAAAAAATCAAAATTAAATTTATCTAGGGCGGACGGGCCTCGTACAGAGCAAAAACTGCAAGAGACCGAACGAAAATTTACTTAAACAGTTAATTTTCATGTAAAACGAAAAAAGTGTACAACCTATGGACATCACACATGTATGTATTATCATTAGAGGTACTATAAAAAAACTCAAAACTAAATTTATCTAAGGCGGAGAGCCCTCGTACAGAGCAAACACTGTGAGAGACTGAACGAAAATTGACTTAGACGGTTAATTTTCATGTAAAACGAAAAAAATGTACCACCTGTGGACATCACATATGTATGTATTATCATTAAAGGTACTATAAAAAAAACTAAAACTAAATTCATCTACTGCTCACGGTCCTCGTACAGAGCCAAAAACTGTGAGGGACTGAACGAAAATTTACTTAAACAGTTAATTTTCATGTAAAACGAAAAAAGTGTACCCCCTATGAACATCACATATGTATGTATTTTCATTAGAGGTACTATAAAAAAAATGTATAATTAAATTCATCTCGGGCGGAGAGCCCTCGTACAGAGCAAATACTGTGAAAGACTCAACGAAAATTTACATAGACGGTTAATTTTCATGTAAAACGAAAAAAGTGTACCTCCTATGAACATCACATATGTACGTATTATCATTAGAGGTACTATAAAAAACGGTAAAATTGAATTTATCTATGGTGGAGAGCCCTCGTACAGAGCAAAAACAGCAAGAGACCGAACGAAAATTTACTTAAACAGTTAATTTTCATGTAAAACGAAAAAAGTGTACAACCTATGGACATCACACATGTATGTATTATCATTAGAGGTACTATAAGAAAATCAAAATTATATTTATCTAGGGCGGACGGGCCTCGTACAGAGCAAAAACAGCAAGAGACCGAACGAAAATTTACTTAAACAGTTAATTTTCATGTAAAACGAAAAAAGTGTACAACCTATGGACATCACATATGTATGTATTATCATTAGAGGTACTATAAAAAAACATTAAAATTAAATTTATCTAAGGCGGAGAGCCCTCGTACAGAGCAAACACTGTGCGAGACTGAACAAAAATTGACTTAGACGGTTAATTTTCATGGAAAACGAAAAAAGTGTACCACCTATGGACATCACATATGTATGTATTATCATTAAAGGTACTATAAAAAAAACTAAAACTAAATTCATCTACTGCTCACGAGTCCTCGTACAGACCAAATACTGTGAGAGACTGAACGAAAATTGACATAGATGGTTAATTTTCATGCAAAACGAAAAAAGTGTACCCCCTATAGACATCACATATGTATGTATTATCATTAGAGGTACTATAAAAAAACTCAAAACTAAATTTATCTAAGGCGGAGAGCCCTCGTACAGAGCAAATACTGTGAGAGACTGAACGAAAATTGACATAGATGGTTAATTTTCATGCAAAACGAAAAAAGTGTACCCCCTATAGACATCACATATGTATGTATTATCATTAGAGGTACTATAAAAAAATTAAAATTAAATTTATCTAGGGCGGAGGGTCCTCGTACAGAGAAAAAACTGTGTGGGACTGAACCAAAATTGACTTAGACGGTTAATTTACATATAAAAAGAAAAAAGTGTACCACCTATGGACATCACATATGTATGTATTATCATTAGAGGTACTATAAAAGATCAAAATTAAATTTATCTAGGGCGGACGGGCCTCGTACAGAGCAAAAACAGCAAGAGACCGAACGAAAATTTACTTAAACAGTTAATTTTCATGTAAAACGAAAAAAGTGTACAACCTATGGACATCACATATGTATGTATTATCATTAGAGGTACTATAAAAAAAATTAAAATTAAATTTATCTAAGGCGGAGAGCCCTCGTACAGAGCAAAAACTGTGTGAGACTGAACGAAAATTGACTTAGACGGTTAATTTTCATGTAAAACGAAAAAAGTGTACCACCTATGGACATCACATATGTATGTATTATCATTAAAGGTACTATAAAAAAAACTAAAACTAAATTCATCTACTGCTCACGGTCCTCGTTACAGACCAAAAACTGTGAGGGACTGAACGAAAATTTACTTAAACAGTTAATTTTTCATGTAAAACGAAAAAAGTGTACCCCCTATGAACATCACATATGTATGTATTGTCATTAGAGGTACTATAAAAAATGTAAAATTTAATATATCTAGGGTGGAGAGCCCTCGTACAGAGCAAATACTGTGAAAGACTGAACGAAAATTTACATAGACGGTTAATTTTCATGTAAAACGAAATAAGTGTACCACCTATGGACATCACATATGTACGTATTATCATTGAAGGTACTATAAAAAACGGTAAAATTGAATTTATCTATGGTGGAGAGCCCTCGTACAGAGCAAAAACAGCAAGAGACCGAACGAAAATTTACTTAAACAGTTAATTTTCATGTAAAACGAAAAAAGTGTACCACCTATGGACATCACATATGTATGAAATAGCAAGAGAGGTACTATAAAAAAAAGTAAAATTAAATTTATCTAAGGCGGGAGCCCTCGTACAGAGCAGAAACTGTGTGAGACTGAACGAAAATTGACTTAGACGGTTAATTTTCATGTAAAACGAAAAAAGTGTACCACCTATGGACATCACGTATGTATGTATTATCATTAAAGGTACTATAAAAAAAACTAAAACTAAATTTATCTACTGCTCACGGTCCTCGTACAGAGCAAAAACTGTGAGACTGAACGAAAATTGACTTAGACGGTTAATTTTCATGTAAAACGAAAAAAGTGTACCACCTATGGACATCACATATGTATGTACTATCATTAAAAGTACCATATAAAAAACTAAAACTAACTTTATCTACTCCGTACGATCCTCGTACAGAGCAAAAACTGTGAGGGAGTGAACCAAAATTGACTTAGACGGTTAATTTACATATAAAAAGAAAAAAGTGTACCACCTATGGACATCACATATGTATGTATTATCATTAGAGGTACTATAAAAAAATCAAAATTAAATTTATCTAGGGCGGACGGGCCTCGTACAGAGCAAAAACAGCAAGAGAACGAACGAAAATTTAATTACACAGTTAATTTTCATGTAAAACGAAAAAAGTGTACAACCTATGGACATCACATATGTATGTATTATCATTAAAGGTACTATAAAAAAAACTAAAACTAAATTTATCTACTGCTCACGGTCCTCGTACAGAGAAAAAACTGTGAGGGACTGAACCAAAATTGACTTAGACGGTTGACTTACATATAAAAAAAAAGTGTACCACCTATGGACATCACATATGTATGTATTATCATTAGAGGTACTATAAAAGATCAAAATTAAATTTATCAAGGGCGGACGGGCCTCGTACAGAGCAAAAACAGCAAGAGACCGAACGAAAATTTACTTAAACAGTTAATTTTCATGTAAAACGAAAAAAGTGTACAACCTATGGACATCACACATGTATGTATTATCATTAGAGGTACTATAAAAAAAACTCAAAATTGAATATATCTAGGGTGGAGAGCCCTCGTACAGAGCAAATACTGTGAAAGACTGAACGAAAATTTACATAGACGGTTAATTTTCATGTAAAACGAAAAAAGTGTACCACCTATGGACATCACATATGTATGTATTATCATTAGAGGTACTATAAAAAAAATTAAAATAAATTTATCTACTGCTCACGGTCCTCGTACAGACCAAAAACTGTGAGGGACTGAACGAAAATTTACTTAAACAGTTAATTTTCATGTAAAACGAAAAAAGTGTACAACCTATGGACATCACACATGTATGTATTATCATTAGAGGTACTATAAAAAAAAACAAAACTAAATATATCTATGGCGGAGAGCCCTCGTTCAGAGCAAAAACTGTGAGGGATAGAACGAAAATTTACATAGACGGTTAATTTTCATGTAAAACGAAAAAAGTGTACCCCCTATGAACATCACATATGTATGTATTGTCATTAGAGGTACTATAAAAAAGGTAAAATTGAATATATCTAGGGTGGAGAGCCCTCGTACAGAGCAAATACTGTGAAAGACTGAACGAAAATTTACATAGACGGTTAATTTTCATGTAAAACGAAAAAAGTGTACCACCTATGGACATCACGGATTTACGTATTATCATTAGAGGTACTATAAAAAAATTAAAAATTGAATTTATCTATGGTGGAGAGCCCTCGTACAGAGCAAAAACAGCAAGAGACCGAACGAAAATTTACTTAAACAGTTAATTTTCATGTTAAACGAAAAAAGTGTACAACCTATGGACATCACATATGTATGTATTATCATTAGAGGTACTATAAAAAAAAGTAAAATTAAATTTATCTAAGGCGGGAGCCCTCGTACAGAGCAGAAACTGTGTGAGACTGAACGAAAATTGACTTAGACGGTTAATTTTCATGTAAAACGAAAAAAGTGTACCACCTATGGACATCACATATGTATGTATTATCATTAAAGGTACTATTAAAAAAACTAAAACTAAATTTATCTACTGCTCACCGTCCTCGTACAGAGCAAAAACTGTGAGACTGAACGAAAATTGACTTAG